>BQNB010000759.1:112958-147958 GCA_026074375.1 Tanacetum coccineum
TATTCATTAAGCCTTCCAGTCATTTATTCAAGTTTCACTTGTCCAGGTTAAGTCCCTGCAACACTAATCATGCAGTAAGAATAAAACAAAAATAGAACTTAAACCGAACCAAGTCATAAAAACTAATACACCCCCTCAGTTTAAGTTTTAAACATACTTATGAGGCCAAAACCTTGAAGAAGGTAAGAGTGTTGATCAATAGATAGGCCTTTTGCAAAGGTGTCCGCTAGTTAGTTAGCAGATTTAATTTTTGAAGGTTTAATCACCCCCTCAATGATTTTGTCTTTTATGAAATGCAAGTCAAATCTCAAATATGTTTTGTACTATCATGAAAAAAAAGAGGATCGAGGCAATTTAAATGGAGCCTTGTTATACAGGAAATGGTTTAATAGGTTTTTATTACATCAATTTTTATATATCTAAAGAGATTGACAGCCAATGAACTTCATAAGTTACACATAAGTCATTGCTTTGTATTTCTACTTTGCAAAAGAAACTAGCAACACTGTTTGTTTTTGCTTTTCCCATGATACAAGAGATTTTCCCGAAAAAACCAAATCCTGAGTGATAGGTCCTTCTTGTGGCTTTGCACTTAGCACCATATTAGAGGTCCACAATATGCATGTGAGTGAATGTTAGATCTCTTGGGGAATATATGAACTCCCCGTACCAGGAGCTCCTTTCAGATACTTAAGTATTCTGAGAGCAATTTTAAATTAGAGTTCAAGGGAGAATGCATGAACATGTGTGAAAACTCACATTTTTAGGGTTCACCCTTACGTCAATAAACTCAAAGCTATTACTTTGAAACCTTACTTGTTTTCCTTTTCGTGGAAAACAGTTTTAACTAAATCGCGTTAAACTGAAAAACAACTTTAACAATTAACCGACATTAAACAAATTTAACGTTTGCGTCAAATATGGATATGAATTTTGATGAATTATAAATTTATAAGTCTTTTATACATAATTTATTTTCAAGTTTTATTGTAAACGCTCAGTTTACCGGTTTATATACATGCATGCATGCATATATACAACTTCCCATTTTAGTTTTTTTTGTATTAAATACTTTACACTCATATTATAGATACATAATACCAAAAATTAACAATCGTTATTCTTTTTCTTCGCATAGGATACGCCCCCCTCCTTATATGTAGTAAATGGGGACATTTGGGACTAGGTGTTTACCATTTATGTTAAATCTTCACCTTAAGGCTTGCATGTGATCTTAAGACAACCATAGAAACTCATACCTACTTATTTTGATCCTCCTTGTGACGGCCAAAACATATAGCACACACCCATTTAATCGTGTGAACCTTTTTTTCCACCCCAAGTGTCTTTAAATCTTTACCTAAAACTTACAAATTTAAAAGTTGCAAGTAAACAATTCACTTCTCAGAACTCATACACTAAGAAAGAAAACATTTCAATTCTTTTTCTCTCAAAAAACATTCGGCCAACAACACAAGAGCAAGAAGATTTGGGTTTTTGATATTTTTTAAATATTTTCAAGAAAGAATTAAAGGTCTTAGTGTTAATTAAACAATATTTGGGGTTTGATTTAGAGTTATACTTGTTCATCTCATCATCTCAAGGTGCACAATTCATACATTTCATTTCAAATATTTTGTTCATATCATCTCTAACAAGAAATTATATCACCAACTAGTTTAATTTTAAAGGTTTTTTTAGAAGAAATAAGTAAATTTTTAGAAATGTAATCTTATAAAGATGTTGCAAAATGACTAATAAAAATATGCTCAAACACATAAACTACTTATTTTAGTCACTTGGTAAATTACTTGTTGAAATATTAACTTTGTTGTTAAAATGGTTAATTATAAACTTAGAATAGTAAAGTTGTGTATTTTATGCTTGATCTTAATAGTATGTTGATTCTTGATAAATTGGTAGAAGGGACTATGTTAGGATGGATTTGTTGTTGTGGTGATAGATTGTGAAAATTGGTGGAAGAGACTGGGTTAGTAGTTGCAATTTGTAGGTGAAAAATAGTTGTAGATTAAAAATAAAATAGTTGTTGTCCTAATTTTCTTTAAATATTTTCAAACAATAAACTGGTCATTAAATAGCAAGGCTTAATGAAATATGATAAAAGAACTTAAATCGAACGAGTCGTGAATATAAAAAAACGCAAAATCAGGACTTTTTAAAACGAATGACATATGCATTTAAAGTTCGTATAAAAACTTGTACATTTTCCGGCAAAAACTGTTTTGTGCACTTTCTGTCCAGATTACAAAAACGTGTTTTTGACCCGTTTCGGTTCTGAGTCGGGAAAAATTTATAAAAGATATTTTGTAGAGCTCGACTTTACGCAAAAATGTAGTATTCGCTCGTTCCGTGAATCATTATAACGAAGAAGTTATGACATTTATAAAACTGGACCAGAATGTATATTTTATAAAAATAGGGTGATGTTTGGATTTTAAAAAGAGGTTTTCGCATGTTTTCGAGTCCGTTTGGGTTATAAAATCCTTATGAAATATTATAGTATAACTTATATATTATTTATACGCATGGTAAACTTTTAAAAGTATTATTTAGTGAGTTAGATAGGATTTAGTATATTGGTTACTTAAAAATAATATTAAAGTGTATGATGTCGGATAAAAATGGCCAATTTGATTTAAACGTTATTTTGACTTATAAAACTAAAATTCAAACTATTAGGTGGTGATATAACGTTACAAAATATATTGCGTCATTTCATTTCACTTGCATAATTCTAAGTCGACCCATATTTAATTAGGTTGCATTCGAAACTTATTGTGACATTTCCCTTTGATTTGATTTTCTCGAATCCGACACTCTCATTTAAGTTGAGTTTATACGCTTTAACGTGTTTTACAATTATTTTATAAATCTTAGGGTGAGATACATTGCTTGTTTTACTCTTGATCGCAATTACCTTTTTAAATGATTACGATTAGTTTAAGTAGCGATAACCCATTTTGCCCAAATTATCATGAACCATTAATTACTTGTGTAAGCGCGTGTGTTATTAATAGTTATATTGGGGTTGACACCCCATCCCAGGTTTGTATATTTATGTTCAACAGGGCGTATACCCCATATCTGATTCAAGGGAGTTTAGGAGGTTTTGTAAAACCTGCTCTGGGTACATTTTTTGAATTAACTGCATACATGCTGTGTTAAGTAGCTCAGGTTGTTCATGAACTTTGTGCAATCGTAATTACCTTTTGTGATGTTGTATATTTGCAATTATCATACTCTCGAAAACCCTACGATCCAACTCTAATTATTTATTTAAACTTATGAACTCATCAACTTTATGTTGAAAATTTTTAAGCATGTATTTCTAAGGTATAACTCGTATGGACATTTATAAAGTGCATTGGAGTCCGTATTCATCAAGACTATTTTTCATGGATTTTCTCTTGCACTAAATTGCTTCAGTCCATAAAGAGACTTGATCAGTCTACACACCTTAGTTTCATTACTAGGCATGATGAAGCCCTGAGGTTGGTTCATATAAACCTCCTTATCTAATTCACCATTTAAGAAAGCTATCTTCACATCCATTTGATGAATAACCAGATTGTTAATTAATGACATAGCAATTAGAAGTCTTATGGTACTGATACGTGCTATTGGAGCATAAGTATCAAAGTAGTCAATCCCTGACTTCTGTCTAAAGCCCTGAAAGACCAGCCTTGCCTTGAACTTTTAAATAGTTCCATCTACCTTCAGTTTTTTTTGAAGATCCATTTGCAACCAAGAGGTTTGCAACCTGGAGGTAGATCAGTCAAAACCAAAGTGTTGTTGCCCATGATGGAGTCCATCTTATTATTAATTGCTTCTTTCCAGAAAGCAACATCCTGAGACTTCATTACTTCATCAAATGTCTTGGGATCATCCTCAACATTAAAGCAATAGGAGTTTTGGCCAGAGACCTCATCCCTTGTTCCTTCAATTAAGTATAATTGAAATTCAAGTCCAAAATTCTTTGGAATTCTATTCCTTCTGCTCTTTCTAAGCTCAGGTTCAGGTTGCTGAACAACCTCTTCAGTGACCTCTTTAGGGGCCACTGAACCACCAATGTCTTCAGTTCCATTTGGAATCCTGAGATTTGGTCTGGGGACTGAAGAGAATCTATTCTTTTCAAATATAGCATCCCTTGATTTAATTATTAAGTTAATTAAAACTGAGTCATTAGGTTCAATAACATAGAACCTAAAAGCCTTGAAATGCTCAACATATCCAACAAAGATGCATTCAATGCCTCTTTTACCTAAAGTTTTCAGCTTTGGATCAGGGAGTCTTACAACTGCCCTACAACCCCAAACTCTGAGATATTTTAGGTTTGGTTTCCTTTTAGTACAGAGTTTATAAGGGGTAATCTTGTTCCTTTTGTTTGGAACCCTATTTAATAAATAGCAAACAGTTAACATAGCTTCACCCTAGAACCCTTGACTCAGTCCTGAGTAGGACAACATAGAATTAACCATTTCTTTCAGTACCCTGTTTTTCCTTTCAGATATACCATTTTGTTGTGGAGTATAGGGGGCAGTCGTTTCATGGATAATACCAACAGACTAAAAATACAGAGTATCCATGTACTCACCTCCCCTATTAGTCCTGAATCTTTTAATCAGAGGCTCTTGTTGTAATTCAACTTCAGTTTTTGAATACTTTAAATTTATCAAATGCTTCATCCTTAGTATGTAATAAATAAACATAACAAAACCTTAAAGCATCATCAATAAATGTCACAAAGTACCTTTTATTCCCTAATGAGGGAGTAGCATGTAAATGACATAAATCATTGTGGATCAGCTCCAAAACTTTAGTTTCACGTTTTACATTTTGAAATTGTTTCTTAGTTATTTTGGTCAGCATGCAAGTTTTACACTTTTCAGTGTCCATGCCAAAAGCTGAGATTAACCCATCCTTAGACATATCTTGCATCCTCTTAAAGTGGACATGGCCCAGTCTAGCATGCCATAGGATTGAATCATTCAGTTTAGAGGTTGACATGAAGGCTGAACCAATATTGTCATTGACAATATTAAGCCTGAACATATGATTACTTAAATAACCAAAACCAATAAACACACCATGTTTGGATAAAACAAATTTATTAGATTCAATCACTTGTTTATAACCACAATTATTCAAAACACTACTAGAAACCAAATTCTTCCTTATATTAGGAACATGCAAAACATTAAACAACGAAACAATCTTTCCAGAACTAAACCTAATATCTACATGTGACACCCCACCAAGGCGGAACCGCTAGGTATAACATATTAATAAACATCACACAAGATGATAGATATAAACACCATACATGTTAAATAAAAGTAAAGTTATCTGAGTTACAACAACTTCAAGAAATAAGTTTGAAAGTACAAAAGACAACATAAATTGTTTTCCATTCGAACATGGATATTTCCCAAAAGACATGATTCTTGCACGAAAGATGACATCTTGACTAAGGATTTAAAAGCAAGCATTAAGTATCCACTTTAGGAACGTTACCTGAAAAGCATGATAAAAACGGTCAACTATTGAAAATAGTTAGTGAGCTCACAGGAATATGTAACCAAAATAGTTTAATAAAAGAGTAGATGTCCAATAATAGTAATCCAAACCGATATCAGTTGCCAATAAAGTAAAGAGTCTAAATATGACTCATGCTTCCAAAGAGAGTTCCCGTTACTCCAAGTAACATAGCAAAAATCAATGTATATGTATGCTATAGTGTTTATGCGAGGTACTACTTAAATGCATTTAGCCTCCCAGATTCCAAATTACAACACAATATGGGTAGGCGTTACCCCCGATCTAAATCACAATGCAATGTGTCCTAGTACCATGCACTTCGTTTATGGTAGGAGTGAGGAAGGGCTAATATCCTAATAGCGCTATCCATAAGTACTAACGTCTCATCCCGTTGAGGGGGATATAGTGAGCTAAAAGTAGTGGCGGGTTCCAAGCATACAACAACATACATATCAAGTTCAAGTTCACGTTCAAGTTCATGTTCAACACGTTTTCCAAGTTCAACAAGTTCAAATCAAGTTCAAGTATGCTCGAAAGTTTAAACACATAAAAGTACGAGCATAGTAAATAAATAGACACGTCATGCTTTCCATCCCAAAACATTCAAAATCATGTAAAAGAGGGGTTGTGAGAACTCACCATAATTAGAAGTATCGACCGAGAAAATCAACAAAGGAAGAAGAACGCTAACAACTCAACCACGACCTATAATAATAGCGGTCCGCGTATTAGAAAATATAATTATAAGAAAATGAAGAATTTGCATAAGTATAAAATATATATTCCGGCATACATGTAAATCTTATATTGTAGAATCGATGTGAGCGCCAAACTTACTTATACCCATTACGTGTTAACCTTAAAATTTATTACATTTTAACCCATTCCGACTAATATGAAATTTTAATGAAAATCACCCATTTTGACCCGTTATCAAGATTAAGACATCTAGACGCGAATAAAAGTGAAAGACTAACTTATTAGTTGAAATTTCAGTTTTAATTAATATATTTTTCGCCATACTATTTTCTATAACACTAATTAACTATTAAAAGAATTTCGCCAAATTGGACCTTTTATATATATATTTTTCTAAATTTGACTCATAAAAAATACCTGTCTTAATGTACTTTTAAACTTAGCTAGCCTCGCGAAAAAGTAAAACTACATTCTGAGCAACTTTTTAGTTTTATCCGAGACTTGAAACAACACAGAAAATGACCAAAATGCCCTTTTCTCGAATATGATGCAACTAAAAAAACATAGAATTTTATTATAAGCTTTTCGACCCGTTATTAAGCATTTTTAGACTTAGTTATCCAAAAGGAAAGGTAAAACGACATTCTGAACAACTTTTTAGTTTTACCCAAGACCCAAAACTCGACGGAAAATGACAAAATACCCTTTTCAGTTTCTGCAGAAAACAAATACTTTTATTAAGTGATGATTTTGTTTAACATTTTTCGCAACTTCAATCGGCCGTAAAACGTTCGTTATTGAGAGTTAGAAGCCGAATTTTATATTGAAACGTTCGTATTAACGTCCTCTATCATTATTCCTAGGACAATTTCAGTTTTAATAATTTCAACTCGCCTAAACACGACCTCTAATTTTCTGCTCCTATTGAGTATCTTTCAACTCCTTCAAAACTTCAATTTCTCGCGTTGCGAACATCGCCAACGCTCCTAAACTAGCCTAGCCCCATAACTAGTCATCTCAAACCATCAATAAACCTCAACACGCGACATGCACCTCAATCAATGGATTCACAATACAAGATCTAACACATGTATGGAACATATATTTAAATCGATGAAAAAAAGTTAAGTAGAAAACTTACAAACACAATGCAATGTCAAGAAAATCAACACAATCAAACCCTCCTGGGTTTGATCTTGGCCGAATACCACAACACCCAAACAATGACCTAAAACTTGATTTTGTTACACCAAATCTTGTTTACACAATTAATATCAAACCCTTGCAACACTAATTATACCCAATTTGATCAAAACCCTTAAAATCAAAAATCAAGGAAAATCAAGAACTTATAAAATATGGTGTATGGTGATTTATTGTTGTTAAGGAATGATTAGGGTTTGGTTTAGAAGTGATTTAAGCTTGAATGTGAGTGATTTAGGAATTTTGAGTGATGATTTAGGTGGTTTTGGAGGATGGGTCGATGAACAGTGAAGAAAGGAGAGGAGGGATATGGTATTTTTGTTAACTGTACTATGTGTTTTATAAAAGGAGGATATCTTATATATATATGGGATAATCTTTGTTTGTATCGACTCACAAAATAAAGAGTAAACTGCAAAAATCATCCTTGTGGTTTGTATTTTGTGGCACTAATCATCACTAACCGATACTATTGACACTAATCATCCTTGACTGCCAAATGTTCGGCAAAAATAATCCTTATTGGGGATGATATTTGCAAAAAGTTTAACAAAAAGTTTTGCAAAAATCATCCATTTAGGGATGATTTTTGCCGAACGTTTCACCACTCAGGGATGATTAGTATCAATAGTATCAGCTAGGGATGATTAGTGCCACAAACTACAAACCACAGGGATGATTTTTGCAGTTTACTCTTCTTTTTTTATTTTTATATTTTATAGAAAGCAAGTAAACCAATAGTTTGAGAGGTTGGTTAGATTAACTAATAATTAAACTAAATAAAATCTAAACTACTGGTGATAACTTTATGATAAAAAAGATGTATTTACCTAATCATGCACTACTCCTCAGATTGTCACTCCTAGATCCGACGCCTTGTTACACTTGTGATGATCTGTGTAAGTATTTACTAGGTCATGAACATGTTGGGATTTAACATCTAGGTAACCAAGTAACTACGAGTACGCAGCGAATTGGATCTAGTAATAGCATATGGTTAACACATAATACAAGAAGTAAATAGAAAGTGCAATTCGAATTAAGGACTGAAAATGCAAAATAAGTTATCCACCGAGAAACAAATTATTGTATATTTAGTTGAAGGACTAAAATATAAAATAAGGTAACCATCAATGAAGTAAAATGTAAATTTCGATTCAAGGACTGAAAATGCAATTCGATTTAAGGACTGAAAATGCAAAATAAGTTATCCACCGACGAACAATTTAGTGTATATTTAGTTGAAGGGCTAAAATATAAAATAAGGTAACCATCAAGGAAAAAAAATGTAAATTTCGATTCAAGGACTGCGAATGCAATTCGATTTAGGGACTTTAAATGCAAAATAAGTTATCCACCGAGGAAGAAAAATGTAAATGTCAATTCAATAAGGACCAATAATGTAAAATTTGAAGGACTAAAATGTAATAAAAAGTAACAACTGAAGACTAAAAATGTAAAATTTCAAAGACTAACATGTATTTCAAACTAACCATCAAAGGCTAATATTGCATATTATTCATAGTATGAAATGTACTATTCGTAAGCTATTCATAAGCTATTCATGAATAATACAATCTTCGGTTGCTAAATGTTAGTTAGAGTAATGAGTGAGTTAATATTAAAAAATTAAAAACACAACCGATAATAACTAAAAACAAAACAACGCAATCAATTTTGTTGTATATTAGTCTTGATATTATATAGGGTAAATTACACCCACTGGGTATTGTACTCATGTCCCTGATTGCCGAATTCATCCCTATATTCGAGGTCAACGTCGTTAATCTATAAAGTCAGATTTTTTGTTAACCCGTTTGGTCCCTTGACCTAATACATAACAGGCGTTACTCGACTTTTCAACCATGAGCATATCTAATGTAATTTCATAATTTTCATTATTTCACCATTCATTCCTGACTCAAAATTCGAAACAATAACTTTTACAAAGGTCATTTTTTGTCTTTTTTCATTTACATCGTTGATCCCTAACATCGATTTTTGTCTTTATTTGCAATAAACAGTAATTGTCTTTTCGCCAAATTATTCATCATGGGTACAAATTGTTTGCGACTTTGTTTTATAGTTTCTTCAATTTTGCATATAATAATTTTCTAATTCACATATACTCGATATCACCAACATCTCTAAGTTGTTAACAAAATTTATGTTCTTTGGTGGTTTAAGTCTATATATTACCAACATACTTTCTCAATTTTACACATATAGGTAACCAACTTTGAATATATCATATAGTCATTTGAAACCGTTAATTTGTGACGATATAGGTATTATGACCTGCTGACTTTACACATAATGAAATATATATTTTATTCCATTGTATACTATAACTGTTTTTCCACCTTTTGTTAATAGTTTAATAAGAACAATTTCAATTCTTATCAAAACTGTGCAACTACATGTTTCTTGTTTCCATAAATAGGTCACCACCCTATCAAAACAATATTTTCCTCAAAAACCATTTCTTGATTAAAAAAAAAATTATTGGTTGTTAATTTCCCTAATAACTATTCCTCTTCAGCTGTCATGATCAAACAAAACGGAGTCGGTAACGGAGCGTCGTAACCGACTCGAAAACTAAACGCCGGGAAAATCAAGAACCCCTCAGGTGACAAAGCTTCCGGCGAGTACATACCACCATCGAGAGGTAACTAAAGGGTTGATCTTGAATCGTTTTGAAATGGGTCTTCGTTCGTAAAGCTTTGAGGGGTTGATTGATGAAGTTTGTGTTTTTGTGTAAGGAACTAAGGATTTTGGTTAACTTGATAATAAAGCATGGTTTTATAGGTGAGTTGAGTGCATTTTAGGAGTAAACAAGCCTTATTGTTAATACCTTACTTAATCCGATTATCCTTACCGAGGCTAGAGATGAATGGGTATGGCTTTTGGATCCCAACAACGGATTTACTGTTAAAAAGACTCGTATCCATTTAGATGATGCTATCTCCTTCCCGGACGCCTCTATTAACACTAGATGTGTCCGATTTATTCCGAATGAAAGTCAACATCTTCGAAAGGCGTTCACGTCCGTGACCGTCATCCTACTCGTGGAATCTAGCATTAAAGTGTTGAGCTTGAATCTAACATTTGTCCCAATATGCAGCGTCTCGCTTAGACGTTCAACACTCGTTATGGGCTTGTATTCATGCCACCTATATTTGGCATAAAGTTTTCACATGGTTAGATTTGCCTTACACTTCTCCTGCATCTCTTCAGGATGTATATGCATTAGCGTTGAACATTTGGGCATTTTCAAAAGGAATAGGGAAAATTTGATGCTTTGCAGCTATTTTGCGATGTGGGTGTTTGTGGACCTTAGGAAGTTTCGAAACAATCTCATATTCAGCAATGTTCATTCGGCTCATAATGATATTTTTGATAAGATTACAAGCACTTCTTTCTTATGGTACACAAATAGGAATAGGAAAGTTAATATATCTTGGACCAGGTGGATGCAAAATCCATTGATTCCTTCTGTTTTGTAATTTTTCTATTTGCTTCTTCTTAGCTTCTCGCTAGTTTTTAATAAAAAAATCTTGCTGTTCTAGGAACAAATAGAGTGGGTTTTGGTTAACTTGAAAACAGAAGGGCTGTATCCTTGAGATGATGATGTGTAGGGATAATTCAAGTCAACTGTGGCAAAAAAAAGAGTTTAGGAACTTACGGGTGAAAATATGAGACGTTAACGGAATATGCTTCTGTCCCGCCAGAATCTGCCCTACCGGAATCTGCCCCACCAGAATATTTGGTTGCAAGACAGAGAAGACAAGTTGAAGTGATGATGTTTACTTGTTTTACTCATGTTATGTTTGGATATAGTTTTAAAAGAGGTGGTATTTTCAACTATATAAAAAAGTCAAACATAAGGTGGCATTTTAACTAAACATAAGGTGCATTGTTAGGTATCAACTGGTTTGCATGAGTGATATTGACCTATAACGTTATAATATTTAAAAAGGTTCAATGATTATATAGTTAATCAAACAAAGTTGGGTTACCTGGATCGGTAAAAAAATATAAAGTTCATTGATAATATATAAGACTTAACCCTTCTTTTGTTAGACAACTGGAGTCAATACGCTACACTAAAAAAAAACATATAACATCACAATTTGCCCCCTTGTATAATCAACACTTTTTATACAATTGTACTAACATGATGGTTTATTTGTTGGTTATCGTATTGTTCATCGTATTGGGGTTATCAGATGATACGTTTTCTTATGGTCACTGGTTCGATACTCCTTTTGTGGGTAAAACTGGAAACCAACCGAGCCGATTTCAAATTGTATTATAAGCCGAACCGAAAACTGACGCCGAAAACTCAAAACGAAAACCATACAGGAAACACATTTTTTTAAATCACTGTCATAATGAAAAATTTTATTATTAATCGTATCGAAGTCCACATGAGCCTACGTTACGATAAAGTACTAATTTCTCAATATTTTTTATGTTAGATATCCTTATGCATTATGAAACTTGTCAAGCTAGCCGGTGGTATTTACTAATATCAGTTAGCAAATTTTAAATTCGGTTCCTTTTTTCGGTTCGATCTGATTTTTTTCAGTTCGGGATTCGTCTTAGTTTTTTGATAGTGCTCGAACAATTAATATCGCCTCGAATTATAAGCCTAAAAGTCAAACCCCTTGAAAAAGTATTAAAAAAACCCATGTTGTCCCATAAAGGATACCTCTTGTTGGATCCCCCACTTCAATAGAATCGAATTCTTAATCTTTGTTTAAGTTAGTTATATTAGATAAATCTAACACAACTATAGTAGAAACTTTGTGTGAATGTATTAAAGATTATGCGGAATCTAATCTTTAATATTAGAAGAATTCTTAATGAAACAGTAAACACTAAGATCAAAATTCCAACAAACAATTAAAAAACTCCATTAATATAAAGAATAATACGAATACTCCTCCTAGTATTAGGGTACAAAACCTTGAGCTATGACTAACACTTATCAAATCGTAAGAAAACACACTAAACACCCCTAGGACCTCCTTTTATACACCAAGGAGTCCTAGTCGATTTACAATATATTCCTAAGACTTAGAATATTCTCTATGATCTATTCTATAAATAACTAATACTTATCACGTAAGTAATCTTGATCTCCAAACAATCTTTATCCTTTCTTCTGTCTTTATCCTTTCTCTGACAGTAGAAACTCTTTCAGCAGTCTTAATCTTTGAGTAGTTGTAACTTATACACCAGCAGCATTAACTGAGCACAAGCAGTAGTAACTACTTAAAATATTTTATTCAATCTCCACCAGCAGTACTAACTTTATACTAGCAGTACTAATATATACTAATAGTAGTAACTGTGAACTAGCAGTACTAACTTTATACTAACAGCACTAACTACTTAGCATATTTTTCATTAAAGTTAATGAACAACACTAACTTTAGCTTAGCAGCAGTAACACAAACCTGAGCAGCAGTAACTCTATTAAAGTTAATGAACAACACTAACTTTTGGGCCAGAATGGGTTTCGTAAAATGATATTTTAGGCTTATGATGGGTTTCATAAGATATAATGGGCTGAAAATTTTTGGGTTTCGTAAAAGATAACTTAAATTGGAAAACACGGTTTTTCTCAATAAACTCCAATGGCTTCAATGTTAAACAAATGATCAATTTTGTTTTCAAACACATTTATATAGATAAATGGAATAATTATGGTGAGATTATGTCCGTTACGACCGTATTCTAATTTAATAGGATGAGTGTGAGCATTCTACAGACATCATCCCAAATATCAGTATATAAGATCCTTGTTTTGGGTTCAAAGAACAATTTTCAGTCAAGTGATACTGATATCAAAACTAAGAAAAGAACCAAATATGTAATTGCGAAAAAGTGACTCCAACTTTTGATGAACATAAAATATCTCATGTTTTCATAAAAGTAGACGGTCCAAAAGTTTATGAAAAGATTGTTTTCAAAAAACCGTTCAAAATATGGTTTTGAAAAATCTATTGAACATAATTGGGTAAATGGTCTAATGACATGTATGGTTTTGGCCGTATTCTGTAAAGAACAGAATGAGGATTGAGTGGCTTAGCTGACATCCAATGTTGTTTCATTAGATTGGTTATTAAAACATTGTTTTCAAACATCTTTAAAGCTTTTTGACATATGAAAGTATGCTTTGGATTTCTTAAATTTCAATGGTTGTCACAAATTAAATTTTTTGCCAAAATTGGTTTTTTTTTAAAATCAAAAGCATTTCTTTTCAATATTCCTTTTAAAGAGTATCATTTCAATAAATGCTTTTTGGTGAGGAAAATCAAACTAAAAGAGAGATAAAGTCCATTTAACCTAAAAAGAAATCAATGTATGCTTGAAAAAGAAATGCCAGAGCATACAAAATGAGTTTAAAAGAATAAAGCGTATGGCATGTGCCCGAAAAAGCAAGAATAGCACATGAGAAAGAAAATGAAATGATATGCTCAAAAGACAGCGAGAGCATATAAAACAGACAGAGTGGAAAGAGACAAAAAATGTCAAATATGTTCAAATTTTTCAACTATTATCATCATTTCACTAATCAATTCACATGTCATCATACAGTATTTCATATGGTTCAATACGTGATTCAGCTAGTAACACCCCAAAACTGGTCCGCAGCGGAATAAGGATCACCGGGGCATGTCCTATCAGATCACTAACACAAGATTATACGAAGAACGACACAAAAAGTCGATAAAACTGATACATTGGATTTATTTAAGTTATTTGTTACCAAAAGCCGAAGCCTATTAACTTGATATGGATACATTAAGATTTACAGCCCATAACATATAACCAAAATGTAATGTGACTAAATCATTAATGCTGACTTCAAAATATACACCCCCACATGTAACCTTCGCTCACCTCGTGCTTAATGACCTCACTGAAAAACATTGCATTTAAAACGTCAACATATAAGTTGGTGAATTTCATAGGATTTAATAAAATATCATGCAGGACCCCAAGACTTTCCCTGTGATATGCAACAGATTCAACATCCACAAAATGTATTTACGTTTTCCTGAAACTCATGACAATCACCGAATCTCCGACGAAATTGAATACACTATACTAGATATATATTGTCTGCCTACATCCCGTGAGTGATGTTTTCAACACCTTACAATCCAGTATTCGACAATGAAATACGTTCGTATTTCTAATGATAGCTCTAGTCACCCGAACGGGAAGTCAGCCCAAATAGATCTAATATAATTCATATCGCGCTCACATAATGTAATCCCACGGACTACATATAATAAATTAACAGTCATGATTTATGGGCACAGTGTGTTATTCGGCTACAATAGGCAAAACGTAACATGAATAAATGTACACTTAGATACAAAATCACTTAGCGTCCAATTTGTCAAAACGAGCATATGTTTCTCACCCCAAAACTGTAAAAATATGATTAAAGTAAAAACGTATGGGGCTATGAACTACACCTAAAATGAATTTGAACAAGTATATCACTACTGATAAAGCGTCACTAATAAAGACAGAATACAACCTATAAAGTGTAGGTCGATTAAGAAGACTGCTAAGCATACAGAACAAATAGTACACAATACAAGTCCACATATATACTTGTAGTGAATTTGATAAACTCATTGATTATTTAGGAGATCATACAAGGTTTGATCTTTTATAATTAAATTGTACTATCGTTTGGCTATCATTAAGATAAAGGACATGACCATTACGTACGAGAGTTTAGGACACTTTAAAATCGTAAATCAACACTCATACGATACGCCATCCGAAGAGGCCACATATCCTTAATAAAAATTGCTTAAACCTACTAATATAGCACTGTATTAAAATAATATTTAAATCAATAGGAAAATGTTTGAATATATAATTATAAAATAGATTAAAAGAAACTAGTTTGAAAATAAGTAGTGTATAACTTGAACTGTATGAATCATAGTCCGTTTCTCACACAATAACTTTGATTCCGGAGTCTATATTATCTAAAAAAGAACTCTACTTTTCAAATATATAAGTAATTTTGACCCTTGTTTTATCAATAATATTTAATACTCCATATGGAAATACAATTGATGGTTTTATATTTTTTGAATATGTTTACATAATATTTTCAATAAAACAAGCATAACAAGTAAAGATATGATCATTGGCAGCATCTAATAAATGTTAATAAGAGTATAAGATGAGTAATGGAACCTTTGTTTGACAGATATAACAACACCTTAACTATTTTTTCCCAAAACTAGATACTCAAAATTCCAAGCTTAACTTCAAAAACACTTTTCTTGCAAAATCTTTTCCAAACATAACAAATCATCAAACTTCTTAGACACCTTTAGGAATGATATGAGGAACACTAATATGATCAAGATAAATCAAGCAATGGATTGCTTTTGGGAGTTGTTTGAGCCGTGGGCCTCGTTAGGGCCCAAATGAGGGTTTTTTTTTGATTGTTCAATGTAAAGAATGAAAGTGTAATGGCTCTTCTCTTCACTAATGCAGCTCCTATTTTATAGGTGGCAAAGATCCTAAGAATATTCCCTTGTCTACTTGAGCCTTGAAAGGTGGCAATGGATTGCACAAGTTTTGAAAACTAGTCTTTTTTTGCCGTAGTCATAACATCAAGTGGTCACAAGTTCATGCATGAAGGTTCTTGGTGATGTTTCCTTGATCACATCCTATCCTCCTATCAATGAGGCGTGCATATCCTATGTAAGAATTATATATCCTTTGATCATTATATTAAGTATAAATGTATAATATAAAGGTTTAATGTAGAAAAGATTTAATAAAAGGTATAACTGTATAATGTAAGATTATTAGTTCAATTCCTTTATATGAAAATGTCTAATGTGAAAAATATATTGAGTTTTTAATTATACTTTAAGTATGAGTTCACATGACGTTATTTCGATGAAGCGTAGATAAATTAACGTGACTCCGGAACTTAAACGCACTTTATCGCGAAACGTAAACAGTTTACGTAACCAATAAAAATAAATTTGAAATGTTGAAAATTAATCCTCTAATAATCATATAAACACATAAAGGATTGATGACAACATTTAATCGTTTAATGCCCGATTACATTGTATGATCATTTTTAGTTTACGCGATTTAACTTAACTTTTACAGTTTATGAGCAAACGCGTAAAACCCTAAAAATAAGTTATGAATTACATAATGTCATACAATGACCTAAAATACGAGGTGTTATACCAGCAGCTCAACTTGTTCCTGAATACAAACCAATCGGGAGATGCAACAATTATGCGGTGTTGCAGAGTATTCCTTACTCTCCTGAATGCAAGATAGTTAGGCTGATATTACTTAATCATTGTCTCAGTCATGCATTATCTGCAACTGCCGATGTCCTTGCTGTGTACCTACAATAAATTCTAGAGGAACGGTGAGTAAGTACCAATACTAAGGACACAATCAAATTCTTGCTGGATGGATACTCAGCAGTTTGTATATACTGTGGATATGTTATGAGATACTCTCCAATTACCAGTGGAAACTCCTGAGAATCCATTTGTCGCACCAGCCAACATCTACACTATTGAAGCATTCATGAATAGAGTTGGTTATAAGGGTGTTGTTGACAAAGTGGTTGCTTTCTTCACAAAGAATCTAGCTCAACCATGGCAGACTATGTTCAAAGTATTCAACCGCTGCTTAAAAAGAACTTCTGGCCATGATCAGACTAAGATCAACATTCTTCAGTTGTTTCATGCTGTAATCAATCGAACACATGTTGATTATACTGCTCTTTTTTGGTGGGATTTTATGAATAATATGTTTCAGAAAAAAGAAGCTATTTAGTATCCTTGATTCACTAAATTAATAATTGCTGATCTGATGAAGAAATCCCCTAACATTCCTAAGAGGATTGATGAGGATTATCATTCTATCAAGGATGATGTTCCATTGGTTAGTGTGTATACAACAGGGAATGTCTCAGTTTGAGGGATGCTAATTTTGGATGTTTTCTTAACAGCAGAGATTAGGGAGACTGATGATTTTAATAAGTATGAGACGGTGTTTATGAAGGTAGCCATTCTAATAAATCAACCGCAACTAGTTGTTTCTACCTAAGGAAATATGAGTATCATAAATAATTTGAAAAAATATAAACCTAAAAACATTACTAAGATTTTTCACATCTTTTCGTTTTGATAATCACAAAATATAAAAACGTTCAATGTAAAATTAAACGTAAACAAGTAATTAGTAGTAAATTTTCATTTTGAAATTTATATCTCTTCAAGGTATGAATAAATAAAAGGAATTTTTTTTTTTCAACCTCACACTTTTATAAAATGTTGTAAACATTTTTATAAACATTACAAAACATTTTCTACAATTAAAAGAAATATTTTATTCAAAATAAACATTTTGAAATTCAAATTTTCGGACCTAAAATGGCTAGAAAAGTTCCAAAAAATTCCCCCTACACAAAAGACAAACAAGGGAGCCCCTAGTCTAGGGCGGCCCCCATAAATACACGGGCGGCCCCCTTAATTTTAAGGGGACCGCCCATAGACTGACGCTCCTCCAGTTTGTCCTATAAATACTGGACTTTTCCCCCACCATTTTCTTACCTTTTGCACTTATTCTTTCTGTTTTAAAACAGCTCGCACATCTCACTAAAATCCTTTGATCATTTAATCATAAAGCTTTGTTTCCAAGTTATCCAAGCTCAATTCCTTAAGTGCAAGAGAAGAATACTTTCATCATCAAGTGAAGAAGTATTACACCTCAAGTGTATATTGCAACCTTGTTGCTTTCATATAACATATTTGTAAATTAATTTTATATCTTGTATTTGTGTGTAGTAGCTAGATCTTGGCGATCTTTGTAAGTATAGTTAGATCGTGGTGATCTTACCAAGTAGTGTTAGATAGTTATGATATAAGTAGTGTGGTGAAGTGAAGTCTTGAAGTTGTGAAGAAGTCTTGAAGTTGTGAAGAAGTCGTGAAGTTGTGAAGTCGTGAACAAGTCATGAAGTTGTGTTGTAAATCGGTGTAAGCAACGTTGTGTACGGTTTTCTCCGCCATAAGGGAGTTTGTTGACATTGTGAAGAAAACTCTCGAGTTAGGTGCTCGGGGAGTGGAGTAGGGCGAAGAGGTTCTTCGTTACCGAACCACTATAAATCCTCGCGTTGTGGTTTGATTGCCTAATTCTTATCTCTGTCTTACTTTATCACGATCATATACTTATATTGTATCATATTGTGCAAGCATTTGAATTCACAAAAAGGTCGAATCTAATTTAACAAACAAACATAAACCTAAAAAAAAAGTTGGGGGGGGGGGGGGGGGGGGGGGGGGGGGGGGGGGGGGGGGGGGGGGGGGGGGGGGGGGGGGGGGGGGGGGGGGGGAAAAAAAAAAAAAAAAAATCAAAAAGCGGTAAACTATTCAACCCCCCCCCCCCTTTTTCTAGTTTTCCACAATTGGCATCAAGAGCCAGGTTAAACAAGATTTTTATAATAAATTATATTTTAAAACTTAAATCGATCTATGGATTCGGAAAAATATTTAGAAGGACAATCTATGCAAATACCACCACTATTTGAAAGTGATGGATTTATTTATTAGAAAAATAGATTCGAAACTTATGTGAAATCAAAAGATCTAGACCTTTGGCATGTTATTACCGATGGTGCTTTCCTCCTATTCAAAATAATCCGAAACTAAAAAGGATGAATAGTAACCTTTTATAAACAAAACGAAGATCTTAAAAAGAAACTCGCTAAAAATAATGAAGCTAAAATGGTAATTTATAATGCTTTGCCACGTAAAGAATACGAAAGAATTTTTATGTGTCAAACCGCAAAAGAAATTTGGGAATACATTATTAAATATGGGGTGGGGGTAAGAGCCGTGCGGAGGGGGGGGGGTGAAAGAAGAGATTTCCGATTCAGCGTAGCTCTTTTGTCGATCCTGTGTAGCTTTGCAATCCTTTGCCTTTGATCAGGACGAATCTTTTCTGTTGATTCTTGATTAATTCCGGGCCAAGTCAGTTTAGCTTCCCCAACCTCGGCCCCAGCAACAACTGGTGATCGGCATTTCGCGACCATAACAATGCCTCAAAAGGGGCGGCCCTTTATGCGCAGCGTGAGTATAAACTGTTGTTGTGATGAAAACTCGGCCAATGGCAAATGCTTAACCTAGCCTTTGCCAAAATCGATCAAGCAAGCACGTAGCATGTCCTCGAGAGTTTAAACAGTTCTCTCGCTCTAGCCGTCAGTTTCTGGATGATACGCAGTGCTCATACTAATATCTGTACCCAAAGCTTTTTGAAACGATCTCTAGACATTTGAAGTGAATCTTCCATCACGATCACAGATAATTGAGGCAGGTATCCCGTGTCTTGCCACTATCATGTTCAGGTACAACCTCGCCAACTTGTCCAATGGATCGTTCTCCCTTATTGGCAAGAAGTGAGCAGATTTTGTAAGTCCGAACTACAAACACCTAATGTGTTCGAAGACTTGTGACGACCTAGAAGTTTGTGATAAAATCCATTCGGGTAATATTAATCTCCCACTTCCACTGGGTATTTTCAGGTTGTAACCACATCAATCCCGATGCCTTTGAGATGTCGGCTTTGACCCTGCACATGTCAGTGCATTTGCCTAACATAAACGTGAGCGATGTCAGCTTTCATGTTTGGCCACCAATATAATTTCTTTACATCTTGGTACATCTTCTCGGAACCGGGATGGATAGAATATTTTGACGTGTGGGATTCGTGCATAATCACGGATCTTAAGTCTCCATAGCAAGGTATCCAACTCCTGCTGTGTAAAGATAGTGTTCCATCGGCACGCGGTTCCAACCTCTCCCTGGGTATATCCCTTCGGATTATACCGCCTACATCTTCATTCACAAGATTCTCTGGTTTCTGGGCTTCGAGCTGAGCTTCTAATATTCGTTTGGGGAGATCCAAACCAATTGTCATAACTAAGGCTCTAACCTGCAGTGGCTCAATCCGTTCTTTATAACGGCAACAGCGCATCTGGCACTAAAACGTTTGCTTTCCCCTGGTTGATAACAATATCACAAAATCGAAGTACTTAGTAATTTCCAGCCAAACGACGTAGTCTCATTTAAGCTCTCTTCTATCGAAAGTGGCTGAATGCTTTTAAGGTCGGTGAAACACGGTGCAATCTGGTTCCGTCAGAGAAGTGTCCTCCATAATTCTTTAATGCAAACACTACTACTCGATCCGAGCCTAAATCATGAGTGGTGTAGTTCTTCTCGTGAACTTTTAACTGTCGAGAAGCATAGGCAATCACTTTCTCTGTCTGCATTAGCACAACACCTAAGCCCTTGTGTGACGCATCACAGTAGACCACAAAGTCTTGTTTTCGCCTCACACCTCAGTAAAGCACAGACTGGGGCACTGCACAGCTTCTGCTTTATTAACTAAAAAGCGTTCTCTTCCTTTTCTCCCTAGTCAACTTGATTCCTTTCTGAGTAAGTTTCGTCATTGACTTAGTAATCCTTCGAAAATCCTTCAATGAACCTCGATAGTAACCATCAAGACCTAAAAATTGGCGATCTCCGTTGGTGTCGTTGGGAGATGTCCAATCCTTGATAACCTATCTTGGCCGATCCACATGTATGCCTCTACTATAATGACATATCCGAAGAAATTGTACCTTCGGAATCCAAAATTCACTTTTGAAAACTTGCATAGCAACTATGCCTCTTTCTTAAGCATTCCAAAATTGCTTTAAGGTGTTCCTTCATGCTCACTTTCGTCTTTTGAATAAATAAGTAATGTCATCGATGAAGACAATTAACAAACGAACTTATCCAAGTAAGTTTGCACACTCCTTCATGAGGCCCATGAATTACGCAGGTGCGTTTGTCAGTCCGAATGAGCCATAAACCTGGAACTCGAATGGCCATACGAGTTCGAAATGCCGTTTTAGAATGTCTAGTTCTCGTACTCTAAGCTAGGTGATATCCCGATCTCAAGCTACTTCGAATAAATACTGGATCTCCTTGAAGTTTATCAAACAATCGTCGATCCTTCGGGAGAGGATTAAACGAATCTTTACTGTCATTATTAGTTAACTCGCGGTAGTCGATGCCACACATCCTAAACCGACCCCGTCCTTTCTTTTTGACAAATAAGATCGGGGCTTCCCCAATTGAGGAACTAGGCCTTATGAACCCTTGTCAGAAAGTTCATGTAAGTTGTTCTTAAAATTCCTTCCATTTCGGATGGGGCCAATCGAGATGGGGCTACGAGCTACGGGTAGCGGCTCCTGTAATTAAGACGATTTGGAATTCCAACTGGTCGAGCTGGGATGAAGACCAGGGGGCATAGTCCTCTGAAAAACTTCAGGAAAAACCTCGGACGATTTGGTTACAAAATATCCTTTATTCTCCTGTTTATTTCTTCCGCGACTATCGCCTCCACTTTTCTTGGCGGATATCTGTGCAAAAAGAAAAAAACCTGGCAACCTTTGCCATGTACTTTTGAGCTTTTGAACATGAGATAATGTCAAGTCGGGATTCTCTTCCCGTTGCTTAATACTTTTGATGCCCGAAAAAAGTCAAAGTTTCACTCCCGTAGGGAATTTGAACAAGTTTCTCATCGCACACGATCACAAGCGTGACATCATCTAAAACCAGTCCCACCGATAAGTACTCGAAACTACCCAGTTCTAGGGCATTAGTTCAAAGATGAACGGATGGCTTAAGAAAATATTAAGGTGTAACCTCGGTAATAATAGTGTCTATCTCGACTAAGTTTCCCATCACCTAATTTCGACATCATAAAACCAATTTTCTAATGAACTTGGGCGTTTTTATCAAGGAACTAAATAGCAGTGGATATAAAAAACTTCTAACGGCACCGGAGTGGCAAATAAGAATAGATGCATAGTGGTATATTTAAGGCGAGGTGACGTACCCGTTATGACATTCGCATCAGGGGTTCCCGGTTGCATTTCCCCTCTTTTTCCTTTTCCCCTGCATTCCCAACCCGCATAAACCCATCCTTGTGCATTCTCATATTCCTCATCTTTAATCTCAGTTTTGGACAATCCCTTCTTGAAGTGTCCTGGTGCTCCTACACTCAAAACAACCATTATCCTTTGGGAGTTGGCCCCGTTGCCCTTCTGAGTGGTGTAGCAACAATTGTTGTTACTAGTATTTCTGCAATCCCGAGCAAAAGTGCCCTATCTTGTTGCAAGCTTGTGGCACCTCTGGTGAGCACGGCAATTGTGGTGGAGATGGCACTTGTTGCAACTGTGGTCAAAGTTCCTTTCCCCCCACCATAAGGCTTCTTTCGCCTGTCACCCATGTTTGTAGACTTGGCGACAATTCCTGTCTGCCTCTTGAAGGGTTGCTGTTTGGTGACCATGGTTGTTTCTGGATGAAATCGTCAGCCTTCCGCTTGTTGTCAGATTGCGCCGATTTTTCCGCGTGTCGGAGTTCTGATCCATCAAGTCAATGGCTAACCTCAATAGTCTCATCCAACCGTCATGGGTCTGTCAGACTTGACGTTCCCATACAAATGTTGTCAGAAGTTCCACACTCGATGTCTGTCCACCTTCCTTCTCCTTCTCTCAGGTTCATTTGGCCAACGAAACTTGGTAAATATCAGGTTCACTCATGGAAACTTTCAGTGTATCTGAAACTTCGTTGTCCTCCTCTTGACCTTTAGGTTCTACAGCTCAATTTTCTAATTTCTTGATTTCACACCCTGGCGTAAATACTTTTCCGTCATCTTTTTCTTTGGTACTATTTCCGCCAAGTCCATTGCATAGCCTCTGGACCTAAGGTTCTTATATCTGACCCTTCTACCAAGTCAAAGCAGCACCTAAAAGGTGCAGGTGCAAACATTACTTGATTCCAACCGCACACACGCACTGATATTGAAAACTGACTCCATCTTTTCAATCCACCGAGTTAAACCGACCACGCCTTCAGCCCCCTTGAAGTTCAAAGGTTGACACTTCATGAAGTCAGCGTAAAAACAAGGGCGCGCAGTTTGCACGTTCCTTCGGTTATCCCCCGTGGCGCACTGTGGCCTGTCCATCTCCATAGGTGGAATTTTTTCGCAAAAGAGAGCTTGGTCGATCATTGCTTGGATGGGATTCAGGTGTCCATGTTGTTGTGGGTTGGTGTCCATTAACAGGGTGTTAGGTTCCCTCCCCTTCTGGTATAAAGGGTGCCATGATTTGTCTAGGTCACAAAAGACAAAACATGAGGTTATATGACAGAATATATTAATGAGATAATCAACACAAGAGAGGTATATAGTACAAAGTAACAAATCCATTTCATTCATAACTTTGAAAATTTTACATGAAATAGTCGCCGGAGTACACATAATACAATACAAAAGATCTAAGGCCATGCTAGCGGGGAAAACCCCTAATACTTAACATGCATGTACAATGACGTAGCAAGATACAATAACATGAATCACTAGATGTGACTATCGGCGTCCCCAGAAGCATCCCGGTGATCTGGACCTCCTATCCTCAGGTCCGCTGCCTAGGCCCTCCTCTGAGGCTCTTTCAAGTTCAAACAGACTCAGTCAGCATTCGCTTATCTCTCGCCTCATAACTGCGTTACTCCGGAGAGTCTCTACCATCTGGTCACACTTGGTGCCTAACGATCAGTCACTATTATGTCCTTACGAAGCGCTGCTAACCAGCCTGCTGCACTCTGAAAGCGAGTCCTCCGTGTACCTAGTGCTGTGTCTGAATGAAGAGTACTACTGTAGCTTTAGCTGTGTCTGGGTTTACCTGGTGATAGGTCTCCATGTGCATACACATGAGCACGATGGGTCTGAAGCTTCTCTCTGATGAGTCCGCCTGAATTAATCCTATCGAGTGGGCCCAAGCCTCTCGGGAAGCATAGGCCTCCTCCTTCACCATCCATACTGTCTCCTGGAGAGTCATCCTATCCCCCATAAGTAAATCGACCCGCTGCGAGTCTCTATCGACTCGCTGTGATATACGAGATCTACTATCCTGGGCATCCTCTAGTAAAGCATATACAAACCTAGTGTATCTCAACGCTCATGGGAGCTCACAAAGCCGCTATGACCCTTGTAGTCGACCACTCCTACGGTCCATAGTGCTATCTCTGGAACGTGCCTCTGCCGATCTTACCCAAGTAATCCCTCAATCTCATACCCAACATCTCTAACCCCAGTCCCGCCTCTCTTCAGCATCTCCCTGCTAACAAACCCAAAATCTATCCCTCGAACCTCATGGTTGGTCTAGCAGTAGAACTTTCTCCGATCTCATATCTGGAGCCTAGAGTGGACAAATGCAACCTCTTGCGGGGAGGTTGCTCAGACTCGGGGATATCATCCCTACGGTCAACAGGTGGTGGTATGTATAGAGATGGTGGTAGTGGTGGTAGTGGAGGTGGTGGTAATGCGGCAGTAACTGCATCGATGAGAGCCTGTGTACTGCTATCCTTATGTCTGGATTTGGTTTATACACCCAGAAGATGGTGGAAAAGGTGGAGAATTGCAGGTTGGGCCATGCACCAGCAAGGTGGTCCCTTGCAGAGGGGTGGAATAGTGAGATAGGTGGTGATGGTGATGGAGTAGTCATGGTCAGAAGTCTCTCAACCTCTGCCTCTGGTGGAAGGGATATGGAAGTCTAGGGTCGGACGGTAATCCTAGCCCCAATAGTAATGTCAGTGGAGGGTGGTGGTATAACAGGCTCTGTTCCCTCAGGTGGGAAGACAGGCTCGTCAGCAGGTATGACGGTAGTAGAGTCAGCCGGAGCTAAGTGCTCCTCCTCCTCCTCGTCCTCAACACAATCCTCCCGACTCATCCTCATCATTGGCGTCAATCCTTAGATGTAACGCCGCATCACATCAGTCCATCATCTCCCCCGATCCATAGGATGTCAAACCGACCATCTTATGTCTCAAGACATCCTCGACTCCCCTCTGGATCCTCTTGGATCGCGACTCAGTAACAATATGTCCGGGTGACTCAGCAGAATGCGACTCAAAAGGAGTAATGCGGTTTCCTATAGCCCAAAAACATCATGTACATCCTCCAATGGTAATATACTCGGGGTATGATAGCTCTGGCACTGTAATCAGGAATCATTGTGTCCTGAACGTACATAGCTCATGCTCATCCCATCCAGAGGATTGGCTGTCTGTGGATTCCTCCAGCCTGGTATTAATTTGGTGACGGTGGGACAACTGGCTGTAGCGAGTCCAACGTATCCTAGTACGATGACCCTGGAATGCCCCCTCCGATACCATTCCCATCATCGCTCCCTGAAAAGCTCTGTCGGCTCAGAGTCGGTGTAGGCGGAAGTGTAGGTAATAGCAGATGTCGCAGAAGACATGGATTACTGGCAAAAAGCAAATAACATATATAATAATTACTTAAAAGAAAAAAATCGATATATATGTCTGAAAGCTTTTAATAATAAAGCCCTTATAGTAATATACGTAATATCATTTATATACACGTATATCAATTAGGTAAGCACTTAGTACCCTACTAATGCTTAATCAATGCATGTCATGTAAGCATATATGCGCTAGACGTAAACAAGTAATGCATGTATGTCCCTCGCAAATCCCATTTGTGAAAACAGTTTTGAAAATGGTTATAGTCCAGACAAAAACTTTTGACCTGGTTCTCTATAACCTTGGCTCTGATACCAATCTGTAACACCCTCAAATCTGAGCACGCAGCGGAATGTTTGAATATCCGAGGGCGTTACATTATTGGATCAATAGCACAAGATCTGAGAACGACTACTAAACGTGTCATTTGAAAAAGATACATTGGATTAACAAAATACTTGTTTTTGTTACATAAAGCCCATGGCTACAACAAATTGTTTCAAAGCGATATAAATAAAGATTCCGGTTTTTATAAACAATTGTCCCCAAAGATGTAATAATGACCTCAATCAATAAGTGTTGACTCTTCGATTATTGACTTCCAATGTATCATCGCACCTCGTGCCTTATTGACCTGAAAAACATGCTTAAAACGTCAACATAAAGTTGGTGAATTCATAGGTTTATGTGAATCAAAGGTAGGACCGCAAGATTTCCAAGTGTATGATTAAGCAACAAATGCAAACATCATAAAAAGTAATTACGTTTTCCTAAGCTCATGACACTGAAGCTCGACATATATGAATGCAAATATATATTTGCCAACAGGTGTCCGTGAATGATGTCTAACCCCCGCAAACATCCCATTTCTACATGGATGTGCGTATCGTACCCAGTGATAAGCTATCACCACCGAACGGGGATTGTCAATCCCTAATAGATCTATCCATAACATTCGCGCCCACACAATGTAATTCCCAATCACATCTATGCAATTAACATTCATGATTCAGGACATGATATTATTGGTAAATCAAGTGCACACACGTAATCATAGAAGTATAAAAAGTACACTAGCGTCCCAATTTTGTAAAACAAAGCATGTTCTCACCCCAAGGATGTAAATCATTTAAATAATTGTAAAACATGGGGCTATGAACTCACCTTAGCAGGTAGTTCTCCGAATGATAATAAATATCCAAGTAAGCAGTGGATCACACCGTCAAGTACCTAAGTAAGTACGGTCAAGTCTTAGTTTACACATTTAAGCTAACGACTCATTGTATAAACTAAATTTCATTTTAAGTTTATATATACCGTTATCACTTGTGTGGTGGAGCACACGGTTGTTGTATTTACAATATCTATGGTTCTCGAGAAACGCGAAATCATGGTTAATAAATATACTTATTTATTAAGCTGATAATTAAACCCGTTCAATGTCTGAAATTCTTAATGTTCGACCGATTCGTTAAGTGTTTTATTTATTCACTTTTGTTTCACAAATATACCCTTAAGTTTCTTATAAATACAAAACAGCCCCTGGGTTTATAAATATACTTCATTTACATTTTAAACCTTTTAGTTTTGATAATTACAAAAATTAGTCCTTTAGGTTTTCAAGGTTTCAATTTAGGCCCTTATTGTTTCACAACAGTCCCTATGTTTCAGAGATAGTTCACAAAACAGTCCCCTCAAACTTATTTATAGTTTGAAAATGTCGAACTTATAAACGCCTCAAGTTTCGAATTTACATTTTTATCCCTTTTTATATTTTCGAAAATTGCTTTTTTAACATCAAATAAAACCTAACAAGTGACATTTCGTTTTGTTGAGTGAAAATAAGCTGTCAAAATTGTTTCGGCTTTTAAATAAGCTCATCGAGCTTATTTTTGGCTTAACGGGCCTTATTGGGCCCGTTAAGGTCCATTTAGCGTTTCAAAGGTCCGTTATAGTTTTAACAAGTCTAAAAGGGTGTTCTCAAAATGAAACTCCGTCAGGGTCTGAATAAGGCTTAGAATAAGAACGGAAGGCTTATTATAATGGATTATTCGAGCGTATTGGCCCGGTAAGCCCAATAGCTTAAACCCGATACACCAAAACCCTTTTAGGTATTCCCATGCGGCTCATTAGCTTATTTATCCAGAACACTTCAACTCAGTTAATCTGTCTTGGTTATCAGCTTATTTAAAGTAAGCCAAAAGCCAGCTTGTAAAAATTGCTTTCTCAGCCCTTAAAGACCCGAATAGGTTTTAAATCCATTTGGGTCGCCCATTGAGGGTCAATAACTTTGTTTTAGTCATTAAGCACATAGAAAGATCTGTTGCACTCCTTTATTTACTTATTTCGATAACTAATACCCACTGTTGCCTATTGGGCCAAACGAGACCCCGATAGTCCTCCTATGCTTTTTAGGTTATTCCTT
Source organism: Tanacetum coccineum (assembly GCA_026074375.1). Lineage (NCBI taxonomy): Eukaryota > Viridiplantae > Streptophyta > Magnoliopsida > Asterales > Asteraceae > Tanacetum > Tanacetum coccineum. The sequence continues at coordinate 141,255 of BQNB010000759.1, forward strand.
ATTGAGATCCATATTTACATTAAGGTTCAATAAGACTCATTGAGTAACTCATAAGGCCCACCACAAGCGGATCCAAGCTATTTGTGAGCTTATCCGTGTTAACGTTGGCCCTTAAATGGTTTGAGCCCAATTCAGGTTCGAATTGGTTCATACAAGGCCAATGTGGGCCCATTGTAATTTCTTGAGCAAAGCAACTATTGTTTAATAAAGGCTTAGTGTCGAGATTTCAATTTGATTTGTTATGTCTAAATTAAGGAAAATGCGTTCAATGTTTTGGAAACATTTACCACGCATGTTTTTAACTATGTCCACTCATACACATACGCAACAATATGACATACGCGTTCACGTGACATATTTAACACTATTCGCGACATGCATGGTTGAAACCAGCATGTTACCACGTTCTCTTTACGTGTCAACATATAAACCAAACGTGACCCATGTCATAAAGGTGAGACCAGACGAAGTTGGGTCGAGTCAAGCACTTTATGAAAACCAAATAATGTTCATGCAGCAAAAATGAGAGACATTCATGAGCGTAACCAACGGCAATACATAACGAGTTTGGGCTCACACACACCACCACATTCGACGTGTCCTCATGTCACGTATAGAAACAAAAGAGACAAATCAAGGAGTGGTCCGAGTAGGGTTCACTTACAAGAGTCCTAAGGATCTGAAAATGAGATGTCAAGTAGGAGTGAGCAACCTAAACCACGACAAACCCTAGAAGCCTTTCAAGCTTACCAATTTCGTAACCCAACCTTAGCTTGTAGATCTTCTTGTGGTCTCGTGTTTGGGTTCGGTTGTAGTAGACCCGAATGTAAAAGAGGGTAGGCGAGCGTGGCTTATCTTGGAGAGGGTTTAAGAGTCTTGGAAATGTATTAAGTGAGCTTATGAGTGTGTATTTATAGACAATTAACTAGTTACCCATTTCCTAGTCCTACACAAACCAAACCGTGCCCTCCTAAGTGTGGTTTTGTAGTTTTTAGTTAGTTGCACCTTGTATTAGCTAAACCACTAAGTACAAGTTTTAATTAGGGGATTTTGGTACAAGATTTGTTAAGATACATGAAATCTTATGGCTTGTGTGTTCTCTTCCTTTGTTAACCGTGGCTAGGAAGTCAAGGGAAAGAAATGGGTATTAACCATTGGGTAATTAGTCACTAGGAGACCATAGGTACTAGTCTTAATTAAACACAAGATGTACATGTACATTTAAGAGGTACTAAGAAGATTTCAATGGATTTTGATGTGTTATTCCTTTTGTAAGGGCCGCCCCTAGTGACCTTTATTTTACACAATATTATTTAATTTTTAGTGTTAAGGTTTTAACAGTGGTATTGGTTATGAGTCTAGGTAAGTCTAGGTATTTCCGGTTGTTTCAGAATTTATTTTAACCGCGACACGTAACCCTTTTACTGGCCAATAAAAATAAAATACCAAAAGTAACATAAATATATCTTCTCTAATTTAATTATTTCTACCTTGGTTGATTTTAACCTTAATTTATTGGATGACCGTTTACATTCATTGATTATTTTTAGTCTACGCGATTTACCTTAAAAGTAAATATTAAAAGTAAACGCGTATCGGACTAAAATAAATTGTGACCATTAATAGAGTCGTACCATGACACGAAAATGAGAAATGTTACACTAAAATACTCACAAAAGAAGCACAAATTCATCTAAAAGAGAATGACATGCTGGCAATCCTCAGGTGTCCACAGCTTGATCAAACGGCCACAATTGATGCTTGAATGATTGAAGAAATGATTGGTTGAGATTGAAAGATTGGAGAGCAGGGAAAGAGATCCTAGAATCTTCTTTCAGGACCTATAAAAAAGGCCTCACTTCTCACACATAGGGGAGAGAGATCGAGGTTTTTAGTAATTTAGTCTAGCTTAAATTTCGTATTTTTCTTAAATGTAATCTTCCTTAAAATGTTTTGTAATCTCCTTTCCAAGTAATGTAATCAGTAACTTTTATTAATGAAAATTAGTTTAAAATACATTCATAGCCTCTCTTGTTCTTTTAATTCAGAAAAGCTGTCATAATAAAAGCCAAGAAATGTCTCAATAAGCAAAATAAGCACCAATTCAAGCTCTTTCAGTCTATATAACCTAAAAATTAGAACTTATTAAATTCAAAGAATAATCTTACGTAAAACTTAATTCATTTAAAACTTACAGTTTATAATGGACCAATTGGATAAGAGCTTTTTTGGAAGGGGATCTTAACATGGAAAGAGACCAAGGACTTTTTACCCTAGCTTATCGAATAAGCTAGGTACCTGTAGTTGCCTTTATTTGGTTCCTAGCTTGTTAGGTATAGATATTTTGTTAAGTTTCTCTTTCATTTCGCTTTACTTCTAGCTTTAGATAATGAATATCGTGCTTCTAAATTTAAATCTGCTTATTTGCTTATTCTCTTATGCTTATAAGTGCTTATTTGAGTTATTTATCTAGCAAAATCATCTTAGTTTTTATCTGTTTTCAATTTTCTTAGTATAAATCATGAGAGATTTTCATATTAATTGTCTTAAAACCCACTAAAAAACAAAAATATAGAAAAAGTAGATATAGTCTTAGATTATTGCTTACTTTAGTTGTTTAAAATCATGCTTATTAAAGTGAAATTTAATCCTGTATAATTGTCCTGGTATATTAAGCACTTGTTTACTAGATTTCAAACTTAGTAGCTTAATCATAAATGTCTTAGACTTAAAGGGGTGTTTGGTTTAAGCTAGTTTGCCCTCTAAAAGTCAAAAGCAGTTTGTGATTTCTTTTTGGATAGTTTGATTGTCATAATTAATAAGGTTTTGAGTAGATTTGAGGTTTTAGTGATAGAGCAATGAATGATTTTATAATGATCTTAAAACTCGCCTGTGCACCAGGGGATTTTCCCCTTTGATTTTACTTGTGAAATTCTGATCTAAGCCCTCCAAGGCTTAGAAGCTAGCTTAGGAACTTTGTTTTTAAACAGTCTCTATTTGGTGGTTTTAAAGTGCAGTGTTTTCCCATAGTGAAACCTGCATTTTCGTTTTGCATTGTGTAAAAGTGCACCAGTACTAACACTAAGTTAGTACCGCTACCAGTACTAACAAATGTACAGTACGCAAGAGAATACCTTTGCTTAATAATTTTAGTTATGAGTAAAAGTAGGATTTGAGTTTTAAATTTCAAGGATAGAATAATCTAATATAGCTTTAAAAAGGATTAGAGGTTTAAATTTTTAATTTACCTGCTTAGCTTCTTTAGCTTATTCAGCGTGTTAAAATAAGGAACTCGCAATCAACATACTAAAAAAAATTAGTACTTGCTGAAACTTTAAACTAGCAGATACCTAACGAAAAGTTAGTAAACTGCGAGCTCCTTTAAGCCCCAAATTAGCCACAAAGTTAGGATTTAATAGCTTATTCTTTTACATTTTAAAGTCTAATTATGGCTTTAAATATAAAGAAATAAGTCTTAGATTACATTTTCTAAGCTTATTTTCCTAGCTTATTTTGAGCTGTCAAAGTAGATAAAACACCAAAAATAAGTACTTTGAAATTTTTAAGGATTTTAATATTGTTAAATTTATCGTATGGTCAAGATTTAATAGCCTTAATAGATAGATTATAAGTAGTTTAAATAAGTCCTTAAAAGTTTTAGCGTATTAGTTTAAGCTTTTTTTAAAGTTATTAGCCTTAATTATATTTGTAGCTATCTTGCTTATTTTTCTGAGTTTTGCTTATTCCTGCTCAACATTTAGTTGTTTAAAAGTACAACTATCTTAGATTTCTTTGCATTCATAATAAATCATCTCAAAAGCTTCCTAGAACTCTTTTCCTTTTTCACATTAAGCTTAATTTGAGCTTATTATAGCTGTTTTAGTAAAACTAAGCCCAAACCCCTAGTTTCTGTAACAGCTTATTGAGAAGCTCTTTTAGAGCTTATCTTTGAGTTTCAGACCATAGTGCTTTTGTTATAGTATGTTCCTCCCTAGCTTTCGCTTTAGCAACTTTGCTCTTTTAAGGTTTATTTAATGATAAGCACTTTTAGAATTGAGCTTATAATTGACTTATTTTGGTGTCGGGGTAATTCCCTTCCTCGAGACCATTCCAGTGAGTTATTTCTGTTTTAGTTGTTTTCCCCCATTTAATCCTTGGGCCCGTTAAATGTTTTAGAGCCCTTAAGTCAATTAAGAGTCTTTTACCAGTTAGTCCCAATTAGATTTTAAATTAGGTATGAAGTTTTAATAAATATTTAAGGGTTAAGTTTAATTAGTTTAATTAGACCTTTAAAGCAAAAAGAAAAAAGTAGGCTTTTTATTTTTAATAATTTTCGGCACTTATTCTTTATTTTTCGTGAAATTTTAGTTTATACATTTTTAGGGTTACATTTTAAGTCCATTGCTTAAATAAGATCCGTTTTCGTAATTAAATTGAATTGTTCCATTTTAAAATCTTTCCAATACAAATATCTTTGCTTTCAATTCAAATCAGGATCACCTGAAAACTGGTTTTTAAATTTCAACTATCGATGGGGAAACGAACCCGGGTTGATCTACTTACTACCTTCGGTTAATATACGTATTATATATTATATTATATATATTTTTGAGAGTGAATTTTCCTTAGGGAATTTTCTTAATTGCTCTTTGAAGTAATATATTTTATATAAATTTTACGTGTGTAAAACTTTACCACACCAGTTACCACAAAGGTAATGAAAACAATACATTATGTCACACAAGTTGTAGTTAGGTAGTCTTTTAAGAAAAATCATAAAAAATAAAAAATCTTTGAAAATGGGAAATCGGGTGTTTTATAACTTGTGATCTCTTAGCTCTCTCAACAAAAATCTTTGCTACTTTTCAAAGGTTTAGTTTGGGGAAGTTTTGAGGTATTTGGTTATAAGGCATGTAATATTGCGTGAGGACACGCAATCGTTTAGTTTGGGGAATTTTGATAGGTGTAAAATACACATATCCGTTTATACCAAAATTAACCCTAAATGACCAAAAACACACTAAAAATGGCAAAGATATACTTGTTTTTGTGTTTTGTGTGTGCAGGTACGGATAAGACAAAAATTTGACAAGGAAAACCGTACAAAAACGTCAAACAAACGGATACAAGAACAAGAAGATGTAAAAGAAGCTCGGAAATTCAAGCCACAGTCTAAAAAGTCCAAATGCTCTCAGTCAACTATGGGTCAACAAAAGTCAAACACTAAAGGACAAAAACCCAAAGTTACACATTCAGTCCCTCAAGAATCCAAAACTGCACAATTAATACCTAAAGACCCCGCTAAAGCACCAGCGCAGCCTTCCCCCCCCGTTGTGCCCAGCCTGGCAAGCCCCCGTGGTGCAGCACAACAAAGCCCATTACCCAATTAAAAATAAGTCCAGGGACCCTTTTTAGCCAAGAAAAAAAGATATTTTTACAACAAGGACTTTGTATAAACAAAAGACAAGGACAAAGGATAGCTGATACTAGTGTAAGCACAGTCACAGATTTTAAATAAGAAAGCAAAAACTTAAAACATAAAAGTTAAACCTGAGCTTTAATACTACAACTTTAACAAAAGCACATTGACATTTTATCAAATGAATAAGCTAGAAAATTAACTTCTTAAACTGCATTACAGAAACTATGGTTTAACTTTGAAAATTCTACTTTTCTAAACTTTTGCTTATATCTAGCTTATTATTCAATGAAAATTAAAACCAAAAGTAGCTAAATGAAGCTTAAGATGTGTACTAAGAATATCTAAAAAGTAATAAGCTAAATGAAAACTAGATTATCAAGAAATTTACTCCTAAAAAGTAAAGGTTCAAGCTTATTACTGATATTAAGCAAATCCTAATAAGCTAACTAGCTCAAATATAGATTCTAGAAACTGAAAATGTGAGAATAAGCTATACTATGAATATAAAAGAAATCTAGATAAAAGGAATTTGGAATGAACAACTAGAACTTAGAATTCCAAAAGTAATAAGCAAGAAATCTCAACTGCTAGTAATACTACTTTTGCAGGAACATTAGAACTAATCTAAAGCTTAAAAATGGAAATTAAAAGATGATCTATTAAGAGCTAATGGAATTCTAATAAAATGCTTAATTCTAAATTCTTTCTCCTAATTACAAGAGCTAAAAGACAACTAGAAAAATGGTGAACAACAGCAGTACTTACTGAGTAAGTACTGATGTAATTGGAAAAACAATAAGTGCAGGCCAAGATTCTTAGTTCAGGACTCTTAAACTAACTATCTTAATGTTACTAGACCTATATTAACCAAATTTGAAACCTAGAATGCTGTGAGTCTCTTAGATCTAAATCCACTTAACACTTTAAAGTGCCCTGGTGCTGGCAAGAGAATTTTAAGCTTTAAATTTTGAAATTCTACAAACTAACTTTCAAATCCTCTTTTAAACTTGTACACTTTGACAAACTCAACTATGTAAAGAATTTTAACAAGCTCTTGTTGACTTTAAAGGTCAACAACACCCTATCCCAAACACTACTTAACAATACTGTCCCAACTAATATTTCACTTAAAATCTATTTTAAAACTAAAACTGCTAAAACCTTATATCTACTCTAACTTAAACTAATCTAATTAAGCTATTTAAGTACTAAAAACTAAAGCTTATGTTCTAAAAATAACTAGTTACTCACCTAGGCTTTTGACACTTAGTAAAACAGATTC
>BQNB010000759.1:155458-158338 GCA_026074375.1 Tanacetum coccineum
TAGCCTTGTAGTTTTTGGAAAACAGGAATGGATTTTACTTTGGGCTTTTTTTGGAGCTTTATTGTGATCCCAATAGTCTAGAAGGGCCCTAAAGGGTATTTTATTCCTTTTTGCATCCTTCTTTAAAGGGTTAATGTCATTTCACTTCAAACTTTGACTTTTTCTTTACTTTCTTGACTTTTCTCGACCACGGTCTTGATCCGGCTTTCGATATTGGCTTCAAATCTTTCTCTTGATCACTTGCCTTTTCCGTTTCTTGTCGGTTTTGGTCGTTTTTGCTCTTTTGACTTTAATATACTTTCTGCACATTGAGACACAAAAGACACATATTTTCATTTTTGGCATATTTTGTTGGCTTTTATTGGCGAAATCTGGGTATTTTATGTTTACAATTAACTTTCTCAAGCAACTAACCTAGCCTTATTTTTGAGAAGGAAGGATTAATATAAAACAATACGTTTCGTCTAACTTATTTCTAAAAAACCTTATTAGTTTCCTTATGATTGTCATAATTCTAGGTGTGGAAATAACTCCCAAAGTTCATTAGAATGAATTGATTTAATTCTTCTTGCATGGCGGGATATTCCAACTATCAATCGTTAAAGCTCATTCACATTTTAGGTTCTATAGTTGATATAAAAAACAAAAGAAGTTACTTTGGTTTTGGGCTTGTGATCTAAGAGTTCTTTGGTTAAGGTTTCCTGTGACATTTTCTAATGGATGGTTCCTAGATTTCTTAATATTGACTATTTCGTCAATTTCTAAAGTTTCATCCACAATGTCATTTTCTAGATTTTTCTTTTCGGTAACCTTAATTACTTCTTCTTCATCTAAGTCATCATCCACCAAGGTTGATGTCTTAGAGGGTGGGAAGGCGTTTACTCGACATGTCATGTAGAGTGATTCTTGATTTCCTAGAATGTTTGTTTAAGGATGATGTAGGCTTTATATTTTGCGATTAACCTAAATAGATTACTTCGTATGACTTTGGTTCCAAACTTTGTAAGGTAGTCTTTAGTGTTTAAAATGAAGAGCCTTCCTTCCAACACTCTAAAGAATCTAGAGTAGGTTCCTACCTTGTAGAGTTGTAAGGTTGTTTTTCATAGATGGCTATATATTAGTATTCGCGTTGAGAATGTATGTTGAAAGTATCTACTGCGGATACACCAAAACTTTTGTTGATGGTAACGATTTCTATTCAACATAGTCTATATTTCTGAAAGTCGTCCCCAAACCACGCCTTTCATTAAGGAGTGCGTGTGGAGTGAGAAGTTATGTGTAAATTCCGATTGGCATTACAAAATCTCCAAATTGCACCTCATTATCAACTTCCTTACGTGGTGGTTCTTATTGACCTATTATCATCCTAATTGCTTTGATTTTTTATAAATATTTCAAATTGATCGAAGGATTCGGTTTTGTCCTTAAGGAAATTCACGTTCCAAGCATACCTCATAACTCCTTACGGCGGATATGACCAAAGGAGATCATATGAAGGAGTCTAAAGCATCTAGTCGTGCGACGATATTCTTAACCTTGTGACTTGCATTGAAGCTAGTTTTCAATTTTGCAGGATCACAGAAAGTGTTGATCAAACTTAAGTAAACTTAGGTAAGTTTCTAACTAATCCTTAGATGTAACGATTGAATAAGACATATTGTGCGTGAACCTAATCTTCTATGCCAAAAACATGGATTTTATCTATCGTTGCTAAACAAATTTAGTCTTTATGCATATTTCCTAATTTCATCCATTAAGCCTTTCTTTCCTAATACTCAACCTCTGACCCTTACCATCCTTGTGATTTCACTATCCATGTTCACGAAAAAGTTACTCTAACTCATTAATCACATAGTTTTCCTTACTTAACAAGTTTAAATCTTAGTTATCATACATGTTCTACATTATTTCTATTTTGAGAGTGTTCATTCGAACTCGTCCTTTGCAATGATGTTACGCGAAGATTGCTACCAAAAATGACATTACCTCCGTTGTCTGCCTTCCTTGTAGCTTGAGAGAGTTTGGTTATCCTCGTCTGTGTTTGGAGCATTCCGTATCCTTTATCCACTGGGTTCAAGTCGGCTCCAAGGTCATATTTATTTATATAAGTTAATACGCATACATTTGGTCCCCAATTTCATGGGTACCAAAGTAAGGTTAGTGCTAAAACATCCCTTGCATTTGATGCAATAGGTTAGGTGTGGGATAAGAAGATTAATATCATGGCATATAACTTTGACGATGGAAGTTGTTCCAAGTTACGGGAAAGCCATGAGGTTGGTTTTGTCGACCAACGTTCCTTTTTGGTTGCGGTGTTTTAGCACGAGGATAATTTGTATTGACTCTTCTAGGTGGTGGAGTTTTTTATCTAAAGTTTGGTTTTGAAAGTCCAACTCCGGGTTTTGACAATGGTTTGTAAAATTGTTTAACTATATTATCACTAGCAACGAGAACTTTGACTTTTAATACAATTATGTGTTTTGGTTTAGGACCCAAAATAGATTTTTAAAAAGACACACTTTTCTCAGATCCAGACGTAACTGGTGGCGGTCCCATAATTATTTTAGAGGCCGCCTGTTCACTTTGGGGGCCGCCCATATTTATGGGACCTCCATCAGAGGACGCCTTTTTCTGAGCTTTTACAAATTTTATTTCTTTAGTTCCACTAGATGATGCTTCAAATGAATTAAACCCTAAACCTAATTTATCACCGGAGGGTTTTTGATTACTTATCATTTCATTTAAGCAATGTGTGCTCTTTTCAAACTTGGTTAGTTTAAGATCCTCTTCTCTAAGTTTTTCGTTCTCAATTTTGAGAGATTGGCAAATTGTGCATTCGAGATCAACTCCTTTGTTTTTTTCGAGTGTGGACAATTTATC
>BQNB010000760.1:2806-35306 GCA_026074375.1 Tanacetum coccineum
AAAATGTGACACATGTCACTTTTTGATGTGATTCTCAAAAATAAGATGGATGGTCAAGATTGCACATCCTTATCTTAATTTTTAATGGGTCCCACATTATAAATGTTTTATATAGTAGTATATATATATATATATATATATATATATATATATATATTGAGAAGGGGTCTTAAAATAAAAAAGGCTAGGAAGCCACCAGATTGCACCATGTGTCCCCTCATCACCCCCTCCTTTTTTATAACTACAAAGGTATTTTTGACATATTAACTTGTAGGGTATATAAAGTCTTATTTTCCTCTTATTTATATAATGGTTTTTTTGACGTTTTTGTACGTTTACAAACATTTTCTTCCGTTTTTTACGATTTCATTTATTTTTTTACGTTTTCGTTCGATTTTTACGTTTTTGTCCGTTTTTTACGTTTCGTCCGTTTTTTTACGTTTTCATCAGTTATTTTACGTTTTCATCTGTTTTTTACGTTTTCATTTGTTTTTTTACGTTTCCGTCTGTTTTTTTACGTTTTCGCCCGTTTTTTTTCGTTTTCGTTCGTTTTTAACGTTTTCGTCAGTTATTTTACGTTTTCGTCCGTTTTTTTACGTTTTCGTCCGTTTTTTACGTTTTCGTTAGTTTTTTTACGTTTTCGTCTGTGTTTTAACGTTTTCATTAGTTATTTTAAGTTTTCGACTATTTTTTTACGTTTTCGTCAGTTTTACGTTTCGTCCTTTTTTTTACGTTTTCATCAGTTTTTTACGTTTTCGTCAGTTTTTTTACGTGTTCGTCTATTTTTTACGTTTTCGTATGTTTTTTTACGTTTTGGTCCTTTTTTTACATTTTCATTTGTTTTTTACCTTTTCAACTGTCTTTTTACGATTTCGCCTGTTTTTTTACGTTTTCGTTCGTTTTTTACGTTTTTGTTAGTTATTTTACGCTTTCGTCTGTTTTTTATGTTTTCATCAGTTTTTTTACCTTTTCATCTGTTTTTTACGTTTTCGTCCGTTTTTTAACGTTTTTGTCAGTTATTTTACGTTTTAGTCTGTTTTTTAACGTTTTCGTCAGTTTTTTACGTTTTCGTCCGTGTTTTAACGTCTTCGTCAGTTATTTTACGTTTTAGTCTGTTTTTTAACGTTTTCGTCAGTTATTTTACGTTTTCGTCTGTTTTTTACGTTTTTGTCTGTTTTTTACATTTCGTTCGTTTTTTTACGTTTTCGTCAATTTTTTTACGTATTCGTCAGTTTTTTACTCGTTCGTTTGATTTTTTACGTTTTCGTCTGTATTTTAAGTTTTTGTTCGTTTTTTTATGTTTTTGTCTTTTTTTTCGTTTTCGTCTGTTTTTTCGTTTTCGTCTATCTTTTTACGATTTCGCCTGTTTTTTTACGTTTTCGTTCGTTTTTTTACGTTTTCGTCAGTTATTTTACGTTTTCGTCAGTTTTTTACGGTTTCTTCAGGTTTTTTACGTTTTCGTCCACTTTTTTACGTTTTCGTCCGTTTTTTAATGTTTTCGTCAGTTATTTTACGTTTTCGTCTGTTTTTTACGTTTTCGCCATTTTTACGTTTCGTCCGATTTTTTACGTTTTTTTTAATGCAGTAAAATTTACAATGTGATGCAGTAAAATATACAATTTGATGCATTAAAATTTACAATGTGACGCAGTAAAATATACAATTTAATGTAGTGAAATTTACAATGTGATGCTAGTAAAATACACAATTTAATGGGGTTAAATTTACATTGTGATGTATTAAAATATATAATTAATGCAGTAAAATTTACACTGTGATGTAGTAAAATTTACAATCTGATGCAGTAAAATATATACATATTAATATAGTAAAATTTACACCGTGATGCAATTAAATACACAATTTAATACAATATAATTTAATGCAGTAAAATTTACACTATGATGCAGTAAAATATACAATTTTAATGCAGTATGTAGTAAAATATACAATTTAATGTAGTTAAATTTACAATGTGATGCAGAAAAATATACAATTTAATGCAGTAAAATTTACACTGATGAAGTGAAATATACAATTTAATACAGTAAATTATACACTGTGATGGAGTAAAATATACAATTTAATGCAGTAAAATTTACCATTGATGCAGTAAAATATACAATTTAATGCAGTAAAATTTACAATGATAAAATATACAATTTAATGCAGTAAAATTTACATTGTGATGCATTATAAATATACAATTTAATGCAGTAACATTTACACCGTGATGCAGTAAAATATATAATTTAATTCATTAAAATTTATATGTGATGCAGTAAAATATACAATTTAATGTAGTAAAATTTACAATGTGATGCTAGTAAAATACATAATTTAGTGCAGTAAAATTTACACTGTGATGTATTAAAATATACAATTAATGCATTAAAATTTACACTATGATGTAGTAAAATTTACAATCTGATGCATTCAAATATACATATTAATGTACTAAAATTTACACCGTGTAGCAATAAAATATACAATGTAATGCAGTAAAATTTGCACTATTATGCAGTAAAATATACAATTTTAATGTAGTATGTAGTAAAATATACAATTTAATATAGTTAAAATTACAATGTGATGCAATAAAATATACAATTTAATGCAGTAAAATTTACACTGTCATGCATTAAAATGAACAATTTAATGCAATAAAATTTAGACTGTGATGTAGTAAAATTTACAATCTGATACAGTAAAGTTTACATATTAATGAAGTAAAATTTACACTGTGATGCAATAAAATATACAATTTAATGCAGTAAAATTTGCACGCAGATGTAGTAAAATATACAATTTTAGTGCAGTAAATTTTATAAAGTGATGTAGTAAAATATACAATTTAATGTAGTAAAATTTAAAATATGATGCAGAAAAATATATAATTTAATGCAGTAAAATTTACACTTTTGAAGTAAAATATACAATTTAATGCAGTAAATTTTACACTGTGATGCAGTAAAATATATAATTTAATGCAGTAAAATTTACAATTGATGCAGTAAAATATACAATTCAATGCAGTAAAATTTACAATGTGATGCTAGTAATATATATACAATTTAATCCAGTAAAATTTACACTATGATGCATTAAAATATACAATTTAATGCAGTAAAAATTACATTGTGATGCAGTAAAATATACAATTTAATGCATTAGAATTTACAATGTGATGCAGTAAAATATACAATATAATGCAGTAAAATTTACGATGTGATGCTAGTAAAATACATAATTTAATGCAGAAAAATGTACACCGTGATGCATTAGAATATACGATTAATGCAGTAAAATTTACACTGTGATGTAGTAAAATTTATAATCTGATTCAGTAAAATATACATATTAATGTAGTAAAATTTACACCATGATGCAATAAAATATACAATTTAATGCAATATAATTTAATGCAGTAAAATATACAATTTTAATGCAGTATGTAGTAAAATATACAATTTAATGCAGTTAAATTTACAATGTGATGCAGAAAAATATACTATTTAATGCAGTAATATTTACACTGATGAAGTGAAATATACAATTTAATGCAGTAAATTATACACTGTGATGCAGTAAAATTTAAAATGTGATGTAGTAAAGTTTATATATTCGTGTAAAAAATCAGACGAACACGTAAAAAAACTGACAAAAACGTAAGAAACATACAAAAACGAAAGAAAGCAGGCGAAACGTAGAAAACGGACGAAAACTTAAAAAACAGACGAAAACATAAAAAATCAGAAGAACAAGTAAAAGAATGACAAAAACGTAAAAAAACAGACGAAACATAAAAAAACTAACGATAACGTAAAAAACGAACGAAAAATTAAAAAAACAGACGAAAACGTAAAAAACGGACGAAAACGTAAAAAAACGAATGAAAATGTAAAAAAAACGGACGAAAACGTAAAAAATCAGACGAAAACGTAAAAAACGGACGAAAACGTAAAAAAAACAGACGAAAACGTAAAAAATCATACGAACACGTAAAAAAAAGACCAAAACAAAAAACTGACGAAAACGTAAAAAACCGGTCGAAAACGTAAAAAACTAACGAAAATGTAAAAAATCCGACGAACACGTAAAAAAACTGATGAAAACTTAAAAAAATTGACGAAAACGTAAAAAAACTGACGAAACGTAAAAAAAACTGACGAAAACGTAAAAAAGACAAAAATGTAAAATAACTGACAAAAACGTTAAAAAACGGACGAAAACGTAAAAAACTGATGAAAACGTAAAAAAACAGACGAAAACGTAAAAAACGGACAAAAACATAAAAAAAGGGACGAAAACCTAAAAAACGGACGAAAATGTAAAAAACAGACGAAAACATAAAAAACAAACGAAAACGTAAAAACAGATGAAAACGTAGAAAAACAAACGAAAACGTAAAAAAAGGACGAAAACGTATAAAAACGTATAAGAACGTAAAAAAACGTATAGGAACGTAAAAAATGTAAAAAAAGGAAAAAAAAAGTTAAAATACGTACAAAATGTCAAAAAAAGTCAATTAATTGCAATTTTGGTAAGATTTGCCAACTCTAAAAATAATGAGGGAGTGGAAGTGTGAGTTTTAGTAAATTTACACTTTTGGTCCCTCCATGTTTTTTTTTAATATTAAATCTTGTCTTTTTAATCTAATGAAATGGATGGTCTAGATTTGTCCATTGGTATGTAAGGAGAAACTAGTATGCAAAATAACTCACCTCTTGATGAGTCGTATCCTGGAATATTCGAATATTTGAAATGAGTCGTGGGAAACAAGAAAAGTACAAAACATTTTCTTTGCAATATATTCTCGGGTGAGTTCCACAAAGATCACAAAGAAATAAAAGATCAAAAGTTCATATAACAATTCAGTTTTCAAATCATAACTAAAATAGACGATTTTCATTTTTTGTCTAAGTAAAAACAAAATAATTTGCAAAGGTAAATCGTTAAGAGACGGAAAATACATCATTGCGACAATAATTTTCTTATTTTTTGATGGACGGAAACTTTGATATAATTTCAACAAACTTTTTATTTTTATTTTTTTTAGATATTGAACATCACACAATATGGAATCAAATGTGATTTGTGACGTGAGTTTAAAATCTCAAATCACAAATCACAAGTATCTCACACGTGATTTAAAAAAATCACACGAGATTTAAAAGTTCAAAACACACGTAATTTAAAAGTTCTAATCACACGTGATTTGAAAGTCCAAATCACAAATTACACGTAACTAAAACATGAATTCTAAAAATCACATGTGATTTTTAAATTAAGATTGAAAAATCATAAGTAAAATTAACTAGCTTCTCTCCCTGGCTGGCGGTTTTGGAGACTCACAAAAACCCTAATCGACTTCTTTCCTACTCGTTCCTTAAATCACTAACTTGCCTTCGATTTTTTGTGTAAGATCAAACCTTATTTGATCTCTACCTAGTTGCATTGAGGGTGGTTTTGGTTTTTTTTAAAAACGTTTAGGATTTGTTTCTAGGGTTTTATAATCACACTTATTAGGGTTTCATCCTGAATCGCTTTTATCGTTCTTGATTATTGGGTTTATTGCGAACTGGTTTATTGTTATTGGAAACCTATCGATCTTAGGTCGATTAGGGTTTATTCTAATACCCGTTTCACTACTGTTTTGGTTTGAGTTGATCGAGAGATATAATGCTAGAGCTGTTATTGAGGTTTCCGCCTACTCTCGAATCCGTTTTTGTTTTTTGTTCATTAGTTGTCAATATGTTCCTTGGCATCCTGGATATTAGGTCATGAGTGTGGTGAATCCAAAAGGTTCGCTGTTACTGGCTATCCCCCCCACTCTGTTGATCCCCGTACTGGCTGTGGTGGCTGCTTCTTCGATATTACCGATTTAGGTTGCATGTGATTTGCATGGTTTAGTATAGAAAGGGGATTTTTGACAACGAAAGGGAGAAGGAGTGGCAATTATGTGAAGGAGAAGGGTACATCCATTGATGGTAGTCCTGATGTGGGGAATGTTAGTGAGGCTTCTAGTTTCGTCACATCTAAAGTGGGTAATTCACTAGTCAGGTAGGTATCTCAACGATATCTTTTGCTACAAAAGTAAAGGGAAATATGGGCCAAAAAATTGTTAACTTTCGAGCTTTGTTTACGCCGGCTAGTAATGGTGTGGATGTTTATGTCCCAAAATAATCGGGTTCTTTCTAGGTAATAAATTCTTAAAATATTAAGTTTAGTTTGAAACAAAACACATAGCACTAACTCATCATTGTACCTCCTACCTTTTTCATCTACCTCACCCCATTTTTTTCATAATTTTCACCAAACAAAAACACACACACACTGACCAAATGGTGCTCATTTTTTAATCGATTCTTCCACATCCACACTTTCCAAGGGATGATCTCGATAATTTATGCAAGATGAGGAAAAAGAAAGCGGCATATTACATACATGTAAGACGTGTAACTGATTTTAATTTTCTTTTTAATTTTGAATATTGAGTTGGGAATTCTTTGATTTTTTAGATTTTGGTTATATTGAAATTTGGGTATAGATTAATTAAGTTGGAATTTGATGGGTTTGGGTTTAATTGTGTTTAAATTTGGGGATTCTGAAATTTAGGGTTTTGGGATTTGTAAATTGTTGTTAAGTCAATGATGATTAAAGACATGCATTTCTTTATGTTTGGTTCTAAAAATGGGATGGAAGCTATGTTAGAGTGTGGGCCATAGTTAATTCGCAGTGTGCCATTGATTCTTAAACAATGGACTCCATATGTGAATATTATAAAGGAGGATGTTTGTAATATCTCTGTTTAGGTAAAGTTCTATGATGCTCCCATTACTGCTATTATAGATAATAGGTTGAGTGCTATTGAAACCAAACTTGATAACTTGTTGATGTTAGATTCTTGCAAGACTACTATGTGCACTGATTCTTGTTATAGGACAAGTTATGCTAGAGCTATGATTAAGCTTAAAGCAGATGTTGAGTTGAGAGACACCAGATTAGTTGTTGTTCCTAAATTCAGTGGTGAGATGTTTACTATGAGCACTATTCGTGTTGAGTACGAGTGGGCACCTCTTATGTGCTTAGAATGCAAGGTCTTTGGACACATCCTAGATGATCGTCCTCAGAAAATCATCTCGAATACCCCCCCCAGCATCCCCCCCCCAAGTTGTTGTCGCCTAAAAACGCGCGTCAAGTGTGAGAGTGTATATGCTCGCACTATTCGTTGAGTAGAGTGTGCGCTCTCTATGTGCTTGAATGCAAAGGTCTTTGGACACATACTCTAGATGATCGTCTTAAAAAATCCATCTCGAATTATCTAAGATTCCAAGATATCAGCGTCTAACCCTGTTCAGGGTCCTCCGGTTGGCTTAAACCTAAGTATACTTTTTGTATTCGCCACAATTCGCTTCCTTGAAAAAACAAAGTCTAATGGGAATCCAAAGGTACAAAGGGCTAATAAGGCTACTACTCCTACTTTAAATACTTTTGATACATTGAGTGCCTTGGTGGATGAGGAAGAGGGATATGGTAATCAAACTCCTAGTACAAATGTTACCCTTGTGGTAGCTAGGATTAATGACGTTGAAAGAAAAATGTTGGATGGGAAACTTGTGCTTTTGGATGAGCATGGGAAATCGCTAGATATGAAGGT
Source organism: Tanacetum coccineum (assembly GCA_026074375.1). Classification (NCBI taxonomy): domain Eukaryota; kingdom Viridiplantae; phylum Streptophyta; class Magnoliopsida; order Asterales; family Asteraceae; genus Tanacetum; species Tanacetum coccineum. Next base: position 10,467 of record BQNB010000760.1, read on the forward strand.
AACGAATGAGGCATCACCTAGCAAGCCCGGTACTTCTATGGGGGACCAACTGGTAGAATTTGATGAGGATAAAGTTAAGTTTCCTGATGAAGAGACTTCTAGATATATGTCTTCGACTGGTGGAGGAGGATTCTGTGAATACGATCTTGATTTCTATGACGGATACGAGGCTCAGGTTTATGATTTACCTGAACAGATGCAGACTTTTTGTGATCAATTTGATATCCACATTCGTAGTCACGTTAGGAAGTAAATTTCTTTCTTTGTGTTTAGTTTATAAGATTGGTATGTCTCCCTTATGATTGTTTAGGTTTGAAGCATAATTGGTGCGTTTGTTTTGCCTTTTATTGGGCTGAGGTGAGGGATTTTACCCTCATCCTATGTGCTTAAATGTTTTTTTAGAGTAATACAATTTACCAGGAGCACTTTACCCCTTTCCCTAATAAAAAAACGATTTACAATCACATATGATTTCTAAAGACATAAATTTCAACATTTACAAAAGAAACGTAAAAAAACCGTCTAAACTATATACATAAATCCCCCTCTAATGAAAAATGATTTTAAGCCTGACATGATGGTGTAATTAGTTTTATTTAACGATTAACGATTCGTGATATATTTAATTTTAAGAAATGTGAATGTAAATGAACTTTTATTTTCTATAAAAAATGTGTGGCTAAGATTTATCTACTTAATTTTTTGTTTTTTTTCCATATTTTTTAAACCAAACACTTCTCCTTTAAAATCTCATTCTTTAACTAATACTACTCTCTTTAAACGGCATAATTTAGTTGACAACTTAGCAAGTTGCAATTAAAGGACTTGCAAGAAAATAACCATATTACACGTTCATACATGAGAGTATCGAATTAGATAGCCAAGTTATGATTTAAGTACTAGTTCATATTAGAGTTCTGTATGTGTGGGTGTAATTTAGTTTCCTTATGATGTAATTTGACTTAGATATTTTATGTAAAGAGTTTCCGTGGTAAATTTATTACTTCAAAAAATAATATAGTACAATGGATGAGAGTGAGTCTTACGTCTTAGCCTGTTACATAAGCAACCCAATTCTATAAAGGAACATACACATAGTGACTTGACTGAAAGAGACTCAAAACATAGAGTAATCTATTTCTTCTTACGACCTCATACATTGATATCTAAATTATCACATATAGACTGAATATTGTCATGAATTTCCTAGCCTTCATACAAATCATCTTCATATGGGTCGTAGTCATAATCAACATCCCCATAAGTTTCCTTCCATTAATCGAGCAAGCTATTACTACCATACCTAACACCCGATGGGTTTGAAGCCAGGAAACTTGCCATTTCATTATCAACAGGTTCAACCTCATCCTTACTCTCACAATCACCTGTATAATTAATCATTTTTACAGGTTTACTCTCATCATCTAAAAGCTCACATTTCCCCGCCAACAGTTGTTGTTCAACTATATTTATCTTTGTGACTAAAGGGGTAGAACTTTGCCCATCCTCTTGCATACTAGACATTTCTTTTGGTTCAAACACCTTGCTTTTATATTGACCCCCCCAACCCCCGAGCTTCTCCCATAGTGGCGTCCCCGTCGCCCTGGGGAGCTCTTGGGACTTCAAAGACATCAAAGATTATGATCTTGAGGCTGAGAAGGTCTTTGATGATACAGCAGAGGCTTTTTATAAGTTGGAGTTTCTTTAGATCTCCCTACTTGTGGAAAAAGCTGGTCAGAATCTTAGGGATCTTGTTGCTGTAGAAACCCCAGTTATTCAAGAGACTATTTTTACTCCTCCTTGACGTCATCCCCTTTTAATCTTGTGAAGCTTTCCTTCTTGGTTGGTCTTGTTATCTTTATCTTGCGTGTTAGGATTTCATTTTATGTGACGACATTACAGAATTATCATAGTTTATCATACCACCATACGCGGGGACTAGAATAGGCAATATAGCATACTTGTGTAATGTATGGTGGTATAAATACCCCTACATGGATTCCATGGAGGGGTTGAGACTCTTGTATTATTTTCCTTTTCTATTCTATTTTACATATTTCTTTCTCACACTTCACACTCGCTCTCTCTTTAAACATGGTTATCTTGTGGTTTGAGTCTCCCCGACCACTAGATCAATGATTACTTAGTTTCTTCAATTGGTAATAGAGCCAAGGTTATAATCTTGGGTTGGTTTATTTGTGTTGATCCCGTCTCTCAAATCAGTCATTTTTATTACTGTCTTGATCAAGTTTCTGTTTCACTAGTACCACGTCTTGATATACGAATCTGTGGATGAGTAATATTTTTATGGTCAAAAGTCATATCTTTTTACTGTATTAGAATCTGTTTAAGCTCTATTATGTTGTTGGATATTAGCTTATGAGTAAACCTTGTTCGAGGCTTATCTTTACGGGTTACAAAACTGCTTATTTTTTAAGCTTATTTTCTGGGTTTTTGAAGGCTGCAAAATATGTATGATATATGCGAAATATGTAAGCCAAAGGTTTGTGCGAAATATTACTAAACATATATGTGTGAAATATGTATCATGTGAAATATTTATGTGCGACGTATGCTCACCGATTGTAAAAATCATGCGAAATATTACATCTTTGTGAAAAAAACTATGTCCGTTTTGTAACAGATGTGCAAAACATGTTTTGACAGTATTTTGTGTGAAATATGACAAGACTGTAAGCAGAACCATGACTTAGACCGAATCAAATTGGTATTTATCGAGTTGACCTGGTCAACTCAGTGAGTCGGTCAAAGGTCAAAGAAAAAGACGAGAAGAAGACACAGACTCGAAACAATAACCATTACAACATCAACAACATGAATCAAACCTCATCTCATACCATCAACAAATCCAACAATCACTACCTAAACTCATCATCATAATCATCACACCACAAATCCATCTAACCTATTTCCATCTCCTCCAACCTCAAGACTCAAACATCAAAATGAATCAAACATGATCTCAGATTTGTTCAGACTAAAGTATGAATCTTTAAAGATTATGTGTTTGAACCATACCCATCATTGATCCGTGTAGGTTAAAAACCTATTTGATATACGAAATTAAAGACAGTCTTATAACAAATATGTTATAAGATGATCTTTCTTTTGATTAGAACACAAAGAAATACCTACCTGAGACCACAAAGGATCTTGAAACCTTCTTTCTTCCTTCTTGTTTCACGGAATACTTAAGCAGATAAGAACTAAAGGGTAAATGGTAGACTTGTTGGTACAAGAGTTGAGGTTGCGTTCGACTTGGAGAAATAAGGTGGGAAGATGGGATGTGTTTGTGACTGCGTTTGAAAGGAGAGAACATGATGGGGGCGACTGAATAAGGGATTCGGGTTGTGTGAGAAAGATTAGGGATTTGCCTGTTATATATCCATATCTATCTCATGGATCGTGTATTACTATAGGATTTTTGGCGGATAGGACTTTGTGTCATGATTTTCTATCAATCATTTTGGGCCTTCAAAATCTTGGGCTGTGAGGTGTTAAAGATTGACCTATTTGTGATGGACTCGTGCCTTTACAAACATTTTTGTGATGGGCTGAGATAAATTGATGTTGGGCTTAGTAAATTAATTGGATCAATTATAACAGTGTTAACTGTTTTGTATTACAACTAAATGAGTTATATGATTCACTTGGGATGATTATTGCTATATTTAGTTGTTAATGGTTACATTTGGGCTGTTGAGCTTGTTTAATGTAATTCTAGTTTCTTAACCAAAAGTTTATACAAATTGATGTATTAATTGGTTAACTTAGACTAAATATTTAAGATCAACAGGTTATTGGTTGTATTCGAGGTTCAAAATGACAAAGTGACAATGTGACGTGACCGGGATCATTTTGTATAAAGAATCATGGAACTTAATTTTTAAAGGCTAGATTTGGTATTAATATTTGAAAAAATTACACGTTTCTTCCCTACGGTGTATACCAAATAGTAAGTTTAGTCCCTATTTCATTTTAAGTACACCAGTCGTCCCTAATTTTGAAAGTTGTAACCTCGACGAACCCTATTTTGGATGGGTGTTACTTTTTCCGTTAAGTCTAATAGTCGGAAGGTATTTTCGTCTTTTCTAGTACACTCGCTTAATAACCCACCCACCTCGGAGATACGTTGTTAGTTATTAGTGTCACGCGCAGAATACGTTTGTGGATAATCGCAAAGGTAATGAAGTCTCATTACTTTGCTTGGTTAAGTATTTGGAGTTTTCTCACACTATTCTTTCAACATTAGTGCAAGCTTAAGTCATAAGAACGGGGAAATATACTTCATTTTCAAGTTTGGTATATCGGGTTTTACTCCATCAGTGGTTATTCAATGCCTTACAAAGCGTTGGTAAAAAGATTATCAGAGAGAGTTTATGAGTAGAGATTTGATCAGCAGTTGATTCTCACAGGATAGATTTGAGCTAATTTATTCTTTACACAAGTATTTAACTATTTGTGCGTACAAGGTTTTGCTGATTCTGATGTATCAAAACCAGCAAGGGGGAAGGAGGAGATACACCCGAGAGTCTTTGCCTTTCTTTTTCTTGAAAGCTTGAAAAAGTCATCTTTCTTAAAAATCTTTTTTTGTAAATCAGCGCTTTAACTTGTGGCTTTTGGGTGCATTTCTTCAACTACATGGGGAAAAGATATCTTGTGAAAGTTAGTATGCATTATTTAAATTTCCAGGGGGAAGAGTTGTGAGAAGAATTATTCAAGCGTGAGAAACAGTAATATTTGATATGGTATCCTACTAATTTCGCTATGCACTTAATTATTCTAAGCTTGTAAGAAAGCTTTGAAACTGCTCAAGTGTTAGAAATACGAAAAAGTGTCGGTCACTTCCAATATAGTTAGTCGTAGCTCGTAGTAAGTCATAATGTAATGTTAGTAAGCTAACCGAGCTCAAGACCCAAGAGAAAGCATAGTATGCTAAGTTTATTTTTTTTAAATTGGAGTGACCTCCCTTAGGGGGAGATTGTTAGAAATACGAAAAAGTGTCGGTCACTTCCAATATAGTTAGTCGTAGCTTGTAGTAAGTCATAATGTAATGTTAGTAAGCTAACCGGGCCAAAGGCACATGGAAAGCCCATGTCTAAGCCCATGGCCGGCCATTGGTTAGAGTATTTATACCCTCTCCACACATGGAGAGGGTGTTGGTTGTTCATTTTCTTACATTTCACTAAGCTAATATTATCCTTTTACTTTCTCTCTCTAAGTGTTCATCCAACCACCTCTTTCCCTCTCTAAAAGCCTAACCGAATCCTTTCATATATGTCTTAAGATATTCTACAATTGGTATCAAGAGCCATGGGGTGTTTGTGTAGGTTTTGTGTACATTTTGTCTACTCGTTTTACTAGTGTTTTTGGTTCAAATCCATTCAAAAAGTGAAAACTTTTTGAGGGTTTAAGTACCATAAAGCTTTTAACTTTTTTTTCTTAGTTATTTTAGTATAGACTAGAAGTACAAGAAAATCTTTCAAAAACCATAAAAAAATCATCTTTTTGAGTCTTTTTGGTTAAAAAGAGGGTTTTGTACCAAGAATCTTGATTTTAAATTTTTTGTGTCAAAAACATTAAAGTTTGTGTTTTTAAGGTTCTAATAGTCTTAGATAGGTAAGAAGTACAAGAAAAATTGGGTAAAAACGTCAAAAAGTGAGTCTTTTATGATTTTTGATTTTTGAGTTTCGAACACTGTTGGGCGAATTATACACACAGGCGAATTATACGTAATTTTTTTTCAGGCGATTTATATGTTTCCTATAGGCGAAGTATACGTATTTTTGGTCAGGCGAATTATACGTAGTTGTTCAGGCGATTTATACATTTTCTATAGGCGAATTATATGTGTTTTTTCCTTCAGGCGATTTATACGTTTCCTATAGGCGAAGTATACGTATTTTTGGTCAGGCGATTTATATGTAGTTCTACAGGCGATTTATACGTTGTTTTCTCAAGGGCGATTTATACGTTAAATTTCCAACAGGCGATTTATACGTTTAATTTTCAACAAGCGAATTATACGTGTAGTTTTTCAACAGGCGATTTATACGTGTACATTCGACTGGCGATTTATACGTGTATTTTCAATAGGTGATTTATACATTCTTCCTAAAGGCGATTTATACGTAATTTCCTTGGGTGATTTATACGCTTTACTTGGAAAAAAAACTAATCACTTTGCTAAGGAGTATATACGGGTGTTCTTTTGATTTGTAAATAATCCAGTGAAAACTTGATTTTTCGTTTTATCAAGAATTGTTAAAAATCCGTGTATTCAAAAAGACTCAACTTCATTAATCAAAACCTCACTTTAACCAACAAACTCCATTACTGAACGATCATTTTAATCTTATACATTGAAATGGATCAATTATATACTCGGACAAAAGAGATACTCTTGATGAGATTATAGTACATGATACTCTTCGGTGCTGCAATCGCCCACATATGGTTGGACAAGGAAATGTTGTGATTCTGGAAAGTCGGATCGGCATTATAATGTAAAATAGAGAGCACGAAAGAATGATACTTGAATCAGTTGAACATGGTCCTCTTTTTGGCCTACGGTTGAAGAGAATGGAGTGATCAGAACAAAGAAATATGCTGAATTATCTGCTGCTGAGAAAATTCAAGCTGATTGTGATATGAAAGCTACCAATATCATTCTTCAAGGTCTACCGTGAATCTTTATTTTCACTTGTAAATCATCATCGAGTTGCATAAGATTTAGGAGGAGATGTTCAATTACTGATGCAAGGTACCTCTTTGACAAAGCAGGAAAGACAGTGTAAGCTGTATGATGCATTTGATAAGTTTACTCACATCAAGGGGGAATCACTTCATACGTATTACTTGAGATTTACTCAGCTTGTTAACGATATGAACATCTACAAAATGAAAATAGAGCAATTTCAAGTTAATACTAAGTTCTTAAACAGTCTTCCACCTGAATGGAGTAAGTTTGTGACTGATGTCAAGCTTGTTAAAGATTTGCATATCTCCATCTTCATCAGCTTCATGCATATTTGTACAACACGTACTCCTGGCAATATGAAGTTTCGTATTATGCGTGAACTCAATCAAGATCCACTTGCATTCGTTGCAAATAAGCAGATGACACCACCTCACTTCAACACTTATTAGTCTTCTTACAACAATCCTTAACTTTAACAATAGTTTTCACCATCACAATATGGATCAATTCAACCCAATCAACAATGCTCCTTCATTTTCCATGACAAATACTCAATTCAATCATTCCATTCCTTCTACCACTAAATTTCAAAAAACATACATTTCAGACTCAAATGAATCATCAAACCTCATCTGTTCCACAAGTAATTCCACAAGTAATTCCACAAGTAATTCCACAAGTTGCTTATCAATCACCTCCAGCTCCTACAAAACTTATGACTGAGTCGCCGTTTGTAGACTCAGATTTTGTTGTTCCTGTGTTTTCTCCTGGAGATGATTCGATTGCTTGTCTCAATAAAGCAATGGCTTTTCTAACAGCTGTAGCTTCTTCAAGGTTCTCTTCGACCAATAATCAACTCAGAACCTCCTCTAATCCAAGAAACCAAGCCACTATTCAAGACGGCAGGGTTACAGTGCAACAAGTTCAGGGGAGACAAGGGCAAAATCATTCTGGTACTACTTATAAGAGCAATGCTACTAGTTTAAGGGGAAATACTGCAAATGGACAAGCAAGAGTCGTTAAATGCTACAACTACCAAGGTGAAGGACATATGGCTAGGCAATGCACTTAGCCTAAGCGACCAAGGAATGCAGCATGGTATAAGGAGAAAGCAATGTTAGCAGAAGCTCAGGAAGCTAGACATAAATATTGTTGAGAAGAACTCGCAATTTCATGCTGATCAGGAATTCCAGGAGGTCAAGCATAGACCATCATCCCCACAATGCTGCCTTTCCGACTGAGGATCTCGATATTATATTTTGACTGTGTATGATCTCTCGACTGCACAAAGCGGTTCTTATGGCCAACATTTCAATATGGTTCTGAGTTTTTACATCTTAGAGGTACTTATTCTGAAACTATCTGATTGATATGGATAATTTCAAAGTGAGCATGCATTTGTCGGCTTTTGAACAATACAGTTATAGATTTCATAGATAATGAGATATCTAGTGATAGCAATATCATTCCATATTCTCAATATTTGTAAGAAACACAACAGGAAACTGTTTAAGATACTAATTTGCAGGCACAACAAGATTCAATAATTTTATCTGTAATTGAACAAATGTCCGAACAAATGATTAATCATGTAAATAATTAGGAAAAGGCTAATAAGGAACATAATAATGAATCAATAATCGCTGATTATGAAAAAGCAAAGGATCCTGAAGTTATTGCAAAGAAAATTTCTTATAAACCTATCGATTATGAAAAATTAAATAGACTAACTGAAGATTTTAGAAAACGTTTTCTCCACAACAAGAATTATCAACTGAACAAGCTTTTTGGTTTCATATACTCAATCCAGCCATTGAACCTTCTTACACACCACCTGTCATAGTGGATGTTCCCAGTGAACTACCTAAGGTGAGTTTGGTGAATGCAAGCCTTAAAAAGCTTAAATTCCACCTCACCCAGTTTGACTCAGTGGTGAAGAAGAAGACAACACCTAATGCTCTTAAAGAAGGTGAATGGGGGTTTGAACATACAAAAACTATTTTTAACAATGAAATTATTCTATTTCTAAAATCTTTAAAAGACATCTTCAATGTGTTTGATAAAGATCTTCAAAATGAAATAACGGAAGTACAAATAGTTTTTGACCAAATAGAAGCGGCTGTTCAACAGTCTTCAGTTGATAAACAATGTTTGGAAATTGCTAAGAAATAAATTCTTTTGGAAAATGATCGACTCTTATAAAAAATCATGTCTCAAGATGTATTGTTAACAGTGATGAATTATATGTCTTTGAATAATGATTCTGTAAAAATGGAAATGCAAAAGTGTGAATCTTGTGAAAAGTGTTTGAATCTTGATGCTGAGTTTTCCAAATCAAAACAGGCATATAATGATCTTTTGAAAATTTACACACAACTTGAAAAACATTGTATTTCTCTCGAAGTGTCAATGCAATTAAAGCAAGAAGTTTTTCAAAATGATGAATCTTGTGTTAATCAAAATGCTGCTGAAATTTCAAAATATTTTGAAATCAATGATTTGAAAGCTCGGCTACAAGATAAAGACACAAACATTTGTAAGTTGAAGGATACTATAAAATCTTTGAGTGAGAATACCAAGGAAGAGAATGTTAATCATGATAAATGTGAACTTGAGCATAAATAGGAATGGAAAAATAGTGTGGCAAATTGCTTTTTGAGAACGAGCGTATTTGTAATGAAATTAATCATGTGAAACAGGTTTTTAAAGATCAGTTTGACTCGATCAAACAGACACGTGTTCGTCATAAAGAACACAGTGACTCTTTAATTAACGAACTGAACTTAAAATCTGCAGAAAATAAGGATTTAAAAACTCAAATTCAAGACAAGGTTTTTATGATAACATCATTGAAAAATGATTTATGAAAATTAAAAGGGAAAGAAATTATTAAGAATGTTGTACAATACTTTTGCCACCATATTGCTCCAGGAATGTTCAAGCTTGATTAGTTTACCGTTGCCTCCCTAGGTTTTGCAAAATAAGGTTGCTCACATGGACTAAATTAGGAAACAATCAGACATGCTATTTTATTCTTCGGAATAGTCGAAAAGCTAAAGCAAACAAACCTTTAGATAGAGAGTTAGACTTGGCCTGTAAGCATACCATAAGAATTCAAGAGTTGCTTGTATATGTTCAGATACGGTGCCTAATGCGATTAACACCTAAGTCTAAAAAGGTTGCGTCAACACCTTATGGAACAATTGATCAAGAAAGTTGGTTTGTGAACCTCTCAACATTCCTCAAGCATACATTAACAGAGTTTAGAGTACATCTAAAACATCAGATTCTATACACACCTATGTTCGTCTTCTAAGGAGTGACAATGTTCTAATAGTTATTGCGAATCAAAGCCTCTAGGCTAATAAAAAGCAATGATAGATTCTCCACACACCAAGTAGGAACATGAAAATTAAAGTAGAGGCCCAACCTAGGATGTTAATAAAACGAATCATGTTGTTTAAAACCTATTTGTTTGATGTTATGTTAAGCATTCACTGTTAAATGCGAATTCTGAAATCTCTGTGGCTACTTGTAATAAATCTATGTTTGATGTGTTCATGATAAATGTCTTCTTGATTTTGTGAAAAATGGCAATAAACCGTACTTAAATCTGCTAAGAACATAAAAAACAAAATATTTGGAAACCTACGGGTCATGTATTTACTAAAGTAGGATATAATTGGAAACCAACAAGCAGAACTTTTACTATAGTTGGTAACTTGTGCCCTTTAAATAGGTTCACCTCAACTAACGTAGTGCTCCTATGCAACAACTTCCACTCAGCGAAATACAAAAACCAGAGATAAAAGTCTATAGCAGGAAACCCAAAAATGTTAAAAACATAGGTTCGAGTAAAATGGCTAAGATTGTAGAATCTAAGAATGCTAACCACTCAAAAACCAATCATACTTGGGGTTCCAATGCCACAGATATTCCATCGTCTTCTTCTCTTGTCATGACAGGTTGTCCAGATTGTACTCTGGTATCTGGACTCTGGATGTTCGAAACACATGACAATGAATCACTCTCAGCTCATGAAACTTTAATCTAGTAAATTTCTAGCGTACCTGTTAGATTCGGGAACGACCAGATTGCAAGGATTATGGGGTATGGTGACTATCAACTGGGTAACGTTATTATCTCAAGGGTATACTACGTTGAGGGGCTTGGACATAACTTGTTTTCTATTGGCCAATTTTGTGATGCGGATCTTGAAGTTGCTTTTCGGAAAAACACTTGCTTTATTCGCAATTTAGAAGGTGTTGATCTACTTTCAGGGTCTCGAGACACAAATTTGTACACAATTTCTCTTGATGACATGCTTAAATCATCTCCGATCTGTTTTCTATCCAAAGTGTCAAAGACTAAGAGCTAGTTATGGCATCGTCGATTATCTCATCTCAACTTCGGTACTTTGAACAAGCTAGCTAAAGACGGTCTTGCACGAGGAATTCATAGACTTAAATTTCAGAAAGATCATCTATGGTTCGCTGTGCCTTAGGGTAAAAGCAAAAAAAATCTTCATCAACCCAGGCTGAAGGGACACTAACCAAGGAGAAATATATCTTTGCATATGGATTTGTGTGGCCCGATGCTGTGTGGCAGTATTACGGGAGATAACGGGTATATCTTAGTGATAGTCGTCGATTAACTCAAGATTTTTACCTGGGTCAGATTTTGAAAGACAAAAAGATGAAGCTCCTGTAGCCATCATCATATGTATTAAAAACATACAAGTTTTTTTTTCTTGGTTTTCTTTTTTTTTTTCTTTTGTTTGAATGCCACTGTCCGGGATGTTCGAACAGATAATGGAACCGAATTTGTCAATCAGACACTTCGTGAATTTTATGAAAATGTTGGCATCTCGCATCAAACTTCTGTAGCCCTCACTCCTCAGCAGAATGGCGTTGTCGAAAGGCGAAACCAGACTCTTGTAGAAGCTGCTCGTATAATGCTGATATTCTCTAAAGCTATATTATTTCTCTGGGCCGAAGCTATCAACACAGCTTGTTATACCCAAAACCGTTCTTTGATCTGTCATCGATACAACAAGACTCCATATGAGCTTATGCAAGCTAAGAAACCGGACTTATCATTCCTTCATGTCTTTGGTTCACTTTGTTATCCGACCAATGACCATGAGGATTTGGGTAAATTTGATGCAAAAGCAGACATTGGGATTTTCATTGGTTACGCGCCTGCAAAGAAAGCGTTCAGAATCTAAAACAAAAGAACAGGATAAATTACTGTAAACAGGGTTCTGTTGGAAGTTTCGATGAAGCTAATAGCTATGGCTTCTGAACAATTCAGTTCAGGACCCGGGCTTCATTATGTGACTCCTGCTACACCCTGTACAAGACTCGTGGAAAACCCTGTTTCTCAACAACCTTGTATTCCACCAATAAGAGATGATTGGGATTGGTTATTTCAACCAATGTTTGATGAATACTTTAATCCCCTAACAATTGCTGTTTCTCCAATTCAAGAAGCTGCTGCTCCAAGAGCTAAAGTATTAGCTGATTCTCCTGTGTCAATTTCCATTAACCAGGATGCTCCATCAACAAGTATTCCCTCATCACAAGAACAAGAACATTCTCCAATCATTTCTCCAGGTTTGAAGAATCACCAAAAACACTACACATTTCATGATGTCCACTTATACGAATCTCTAATGAAAGACTCGACTTTCAGATCATCATCTAATGTGAGACAAATCCACACTCCATTAGAACACCTTGGTACGATGGGAATAAAGGATCATCCAATTAGCCAACAGATCGGTGATCCTTCTCGTCTATATCTACGAGGTAAAGGCAACTCGAAACTTGATGCCTATTGTGGTATTATCTTGATGCCTTCCTTACTTTAGTAGAACCCAAGAACTTCAAACAAGCAATGACCGAACCATCATAGATCGATGCAATGCAAGAAGAAATTCATGAATTTGAAAGACTTGAAGTTTGGGAATTTGTGCCGTGTCCAGATAAAGTGTTATTAATCAAACTCAAATAGATTTATAAGGTTAAAACAGATGAATTTGGCGGGGTACTAAAGAATAAGGCTCGACTAGTTGCTCAAGGATTCAAACAAGAAGAGGGTATCGGTTTTGAGGAATCATTTGCACCGGTTGCCAGGATAGAGGCCATTCGTATCTTTATTGCTAATGCAGCTCATAAGAATGTGAAAATCTACCAAATGGACGTCAAAATGGCTTTCTTAAATGGCGAGCTCAAAGAAGAGGTCTACGTTTCACAACCAGAATGATTTGTTGATCAGGACAAGCCATCGCATGTGTACAAGCTCAAAAAGGCTCTTTACGATCTCAAACAAGCACCACGTGCATGGTATGATATGCTGTTAAGCTTCCTTATCTCTCAATAATTCTCTAAAGGTGCAGTTGATCCAACACTCTTCACACGGCATGCTGGAAATGACTTATTACTGGTACAAATTTATGTTGACGATATAATATTTGCATCCACTAAACTACTTGCCATGTGTAATGAGTTTGCTAATCGGAGTGACATAAGTTCAAAAGATGTCGATGATGGGACAAATGTCATTTCTTTTTAGGATTAATATTTCTTAGAAGTCCTTAGGCATCTTATAAATTTATTCTAAATATGCTTATTGGAAATGTTTAAAAAAATATGGTTTGCATACTATGATTTCTGTTGACACACCATGGTTTGAAAGAACAAACTGGATGAAGAATCTACAGGGGAAACAAGGTTGATGCTACACTTTACCATGCATGATGGATACTAATGTATCGTACATCCTAGTAGACCCTGACCTTAATATATGCAGTTTGTCTTATGTGCCCTTGGAATCAGGCTAAGCCTACCGAAAAGCACTTACAAGCGGTGAAACAGATCTTTTAATACCTTAACGGAACCATTAACATGGGTCTCTAGTACTCGAAGGATACTGATATGTCCCTCACAGCTTATGCAGATGCCGATCAAGCGGGGTGTCAAGACACTAGATGTAGTACATCAGGAAGCGCTCAGTTCTTAGGTGATAAACTTGTTAGCTGGTCGTTAAAGAAGCAAAAGAGCACTACCATCTCGAGTACAAAGGATGAATATATCGCCTTATCTGGGTGTTGTACTCAAATCCTATGGATGCGTTCACAACTAACAGATTATGGTTTTCAATTCAATAAGGTTCCTCTGATACTGCGAAACGGAGAGTGCGATCTGCCTTTATGCTGGCAAAATGTTAACACACACAGGGGGAAAAAAAGGCCCCAAAGCACATCAATGTTCACTACCATTTTATAAAGGATCAAGTGGAAAATGGAATCGTGGAGCTTTACTTTGTCTGGACTGAATACCAGTTGGCTGACATCTTCACCAAACCCTTGCCAAGAAAAAGATTCAATTTCTTAATCGAAAAGCTCGGTATGAGAAGCATGTCTCCGGAAACGTTGAAACGTCTGATAGAGAAAATGTACGAGTGATGGTGGTAACTCATATCCTGTATCATATGTACATAAGAAAACATTAAAACACAAAAAATATTTTTCTTCTCTATAAATTTTTCAAAAAGAAAAAAAATTAAAAAATCAGAAAAATATAAAAATATGTATCACGGGCATGTCTTCTAAAAATCAATAACATTTAATGTCTTAGAAATGTCATTCAATAATGATACGAGGCTGTAAATGAAGTTCGAGCAGAAGTTTTAACAGCTTTCAAAACATGCCCATATGGCTTGCTATTATTTCTGATAGTAACCGGTCTTCATCTTCAAGGCAAGTATGTCGTCAAAAAGACAACTTGACCTCACAACGGGAAATTTATTTTTCTCGGGAATGAATTACTTTATATTCATTTCACAAGGTTGTGATTACTTGGCTCACAAACTCGGTGCTTCTTATATTTCTAAAGTGTAACGTGTTAGTGCGCTTTGTGTTAAAATAGAGAAATCTTATTTAATTGGTATAAAGTTGTATTCACAATGATCGTGTTTCAGTAAATCACATAAAAGATTTTAAAAGACAATTCGACCACTCAAACAATGACAACAGCTCTTTAAATAGAAAACGGGTCGTTATTTGAGGGGGAGAAAGCGTCATCAAATAATCTTTTAAAACGGTCTTTCAAAATAAGTCACGGAATAAACGGATAAAGTTTTTGATAATGACGGATAACAATTTCAAGGGGAGTTAATGGATTTTAACTACACGAGCTTTAGATGTCATTTGTTTCAAACTTTAGGGACTTATTTGAAATATGAGACCTAGTGAGTATAGGCTTTAAACGACATTCGATCAATATTGCCAACACCTCATAGTTGTAAAAGACTTAGGATTGTTTGGAAATAATCAACTAGTTTTAATAGCCTTGAAGTTGATTTCAGGGATGATCTAGCTTGTTATACTACAAACCGATCTCAAGTATGTAGTGCGTCGTACAATGTTTATGCTGATTTTCCAAAAGGTGTCAAAACCAGCAGGGGGAAGGAGTAGATGTATACCTGATAGAGTCCATGGCCTTCTTTTGAAGTCACTTCTTTAAATTTTAGGCCTTTCTTTGTTTCTTTCGGGGTGCGTTTTGCACTATTCAATCAAAAAAAAAAATCATTTGGTGGAAAAGAGGACATCCTCGTCATTGTCAATATGACATTTGAGTCCTAGGGGGAAGTGTTTGGGAGTATAATTATTTTAAAAACGTGAGAAGAATTCTTTTTTTTTTCTGATTCAATAAATGACTTCCTTAAACGGTTAATCAGTAATGGCTTATTTTTTTAAAGAGTAGTAGAAATAGTTGACAAAGACGTACAAATAGGTTTTGATAAGTATGATGATTCTTAAGTTAGTCAATATTCTGCAGAAACGAAATGAGTACATTGGGACTTGTTGACTTAGGTGTTTATTTCGACTACTTAGAGGGTATAATTGTGACATCCGGGACTTGGTTGACTTTGGTGTTTCAATTTTTATCATACATTATTGTGTAGTGGAGGAAATACGGACATCGGGACGTAATTTAAACTTTGGTGTTACGATTTCGAATTAATTGTGTACTTCGGATATTTAGGTTTTTTACATCAAGACTGCTTTGAGCGGCTTTTGTAGAAAAGTTTTGTAACTACTCATAGAAGGATTGTGATTTCAGGGGATGCTAAGACAACTTCTTATGAGAGCTGCGGGGAAGACATACGACTTGCTACAAAAGATACACTATATTCTATCATATGATGTTCATCATTCAGGTCAAACCTCGTATCATAATAATCTTGTGAATATATAAATATGTAGTGTAGACTATGGTGATAATAAGGTGTGCTCGAGTACAAAATTTTCAAGAATTTCTTAGTAAATTCAAAAAAAAAATTCAATTATTGTTCACTCAACATTTTTATATACCCTTAAAAATTGAGGGGAGGGGGCAACTAATGTTCCTAATGTTATAGTGTAAACATATTTGTTCCCCGATCGTTTAAATCAATTGATATCCAAATGTCAAGGAATTACATTTTGGATAAGGGGAGAAAATGTGATTAACTGAAAACTTAATGTGTATGGAATGTTGATATATAAAATGGTTCCATGCACTCTTTACACTTAGATGTACTACGACTTACAGTGCGCATATTAAGGAGAGCTTTTAGTGATGATGAAAAACTCTCAAAGTGTAAATATTTTGATATTTATATCAAACACTTTGATTGAAATTTTCAATGATTTTGGTTTCGATTGTGATGGAATACCCAAAAGACCGACCATGTACTTAAATTAATGGAGTTATAAGGTGGTTAGGCATAGGTATTCAAATCTCATGATCCAGCCAGAACCGGAGGGATTACCAGGAGATTCCATAGATGTTGTTAGCAGTCCTTAGTATTATCAAAGGAGAAAAAGTAAGAATCAGGAAAGTAATGCCGACTGAAAATGTCTTTAGAGCTAACACTAGAACAAACCCAACAGGTGGTAGTTGATAAGTCTCGAAAGCATGAAGGGTGTCAGACATTGGAAGACTAGTTACTCGGACCAGTGACGTCATGCCACAACCCTCCCCAACACTCAAAGGTCTCACAACCGACTCTTGTTTCCTTTCTCACGGAGATTACCGCATTTCTATCAGCTTACTCATTCGAGTTAGTTGGTATTGAAAAGGTGGCAGTCTGCTCCAGCCTCCGATCACTAAAAACAAAGTGCACTATTGAGTCTAGAGCCAAAAGAGATCATCCATATATCTCATTAGGCCACTTATCAAATTATGCTTGCTAATTCACACAATGTGAATAACAAGATATATATTAAGAGTCCTACGCATTATCCTTGTGATTTTGCCAGAACATCCGAGTGATACTTAAGTATTCACAGTGAAGATGGAAATCCTGCTTGAGCCAACATCAAACAAGCTCATGGTAGGTAACTTATGCGATTCTTATGAATCAAACTTGTGACAACTGGAAAGAAACAATGGTGCGATTCTTTATGAATCAAACTTGTTCCAGGTTATAGATCAACGATTAATGAATCTTGAATTGCTTAAAACTCTTGATGTGTCACAAAACCACTTTAGAAAGTGATACGTTGATTGATTTTCAAATCAATTTTTTCTATTTAATCGGTGAGACAGTAACTCACTGGTTTACTCTTATCGTACTGTCTACTTTTAGACGTTCCGATAATGAGAACATGCTGAGTACGATGAATCTAATACATATGTGTTAGAAAGATTCAATACTACAGCTGGAAATCATGTCGAGAAGATTCTTCTTAAATTGAATCTATCTGATCACAGGTCGATCCTCACGGGTTTGAAGGTTACACACCAAAACACGATTAATTTTAATGGCTAGATTTGGTATTAAATTGTCTAAATGACTACGAAGTTGATTGGGTATCACTTATTTGAGATTGAAGTTGGATTTCACGAAGGCGTGTTCTTATTTTATCTTGAAGTCAGGGTTGGTTGGATGCATGATTTTTAATGATAACTTGCTCGTGCCTATGATTTAAGATGAAGACTTGGGTTATCTAGTTACCAGCAGTAGGGGTGGATGGTTGAAGACTTGGATAACTATCACATAAAGGAGATACATTATAGTTCTCAGTGTCATACACATAAGACGTTGTGGATAATCGCAAATGGTGTTGAATGTCTCATACTTTGCTTGGTAAGTATTAAGTACAAGAACGGGGAATTCTACTTTAGTTTCAAATTTGATATATCGGGTTCACTCCATCAGTGGTTACTTTAAATAGCCTACAAAAGGGTGGGTAAAAATATAGTCAGAGAGAGTTTATGAGTAGAGATTTGATCATCAGTTGATTCTCACGGGATAGATTTGAACTAATTTATTCTTTACACAAGTATTCAAGTATATGTACGTGTAAGGTTTTGCTAATTCCGAGGTATCGAACACAGCAAGGGGGAAGGAGTAGATACACCCGAG
Organism: Tanacetum coccineum; assembly: GCA_026074375.1. Taxonomy (NCBI): domain Eukaryota; kingdom Viridiplantae; phylum Streptophyta; class Magnoliopsida; order Asterales; family Asteraceae; genus Tanacetum; species Tanacetum coccineum. The sequence goes on from BQNB010000760.1 coordinate 28,606, forward strand.
AGTCCTTGCCTTTCTTTTTTTTGTTAGGCCATGTCGGGAAGACAAATGTCATAACTGCAGAGAAAATTAGCGCTTTAACTTGTGGCTTTTGGCTGCATTTCTTCAAACACATAGGGGAAGAGATATCTTGTGAATTTTAGTATGCATTATTTGAATTTCTAGGGAGAAGAGTTGTAAGAAGAATTATTCAAGCGTGAGAAGATACGTTGCTGATCCTGTTAATGTTTTTCCCGAACGGCTAATCACTAAGCTTATTCTTAAAGAAGCAGTAATATTTGATGTGGTATCCTACTAATTCTGCTGTGCACTTAATTATTCTAAGCTTGTAAGAAAGCTTTAAAACTGCTTAATAGAGGATTGCTAGTTCAGAGGGAAGCTTTGAAAGCTTCTAAATGAAGAATATGTGGCATGAATTAGGGGGAAGCTGATTTAAAAGCTTCTCCTTAACCAAGAAGTGTATCGGTTGCCTAGTTTATGCCTATTACATTATTTCTCCTATAAGGTACTACAAAGATGATTCATGTTAGAGTGCAGACTTGAAGTCAAAAGGCCACAGAAGACATCATCAGCATTGGAAGCTTCATGGAAGTTCTTGTTCTTAATCATTAAGTACTTGTTAGGAAAATATTGTAAGTAATTTCGTATATCGTCCTATGGGGGAAGATTGTTAGGATTTCATTTTATGTGACGACATTACGGAATTACCATAGTTTATCATACCACCATATACAGGGACTAGAATAGACAATATATCATATTTGTGTAATGTATGGTGGTATAAATACCCCTCCATGGCTTCTATGGAGGGGTTGAGACTCTTGTATTATTTTCTTTTTCTATTCTATTTTACATATTTCTTTCTCTCACTTGGTTTGAGTCTCTTCGACCACCAGATCAATGATTTTTTAGTTTCTTCATTGCGTTGTACTTTGTTTAAACAATTTATTTGATGTCCTTTTATTAAGACAAATTACTTTTATGTTCCTACAGTACATGTGAGCCTGTTTCTAAACTTGTTTTATTCGCTAGGTGTTTGTATGCCCATGAACATATGTTTAATCATGACCACGATGTGTGGTTTCTCTGAACTTGGTACATTTGGGTTTTGTTTAGATTTTATTTAGTTTACCACTTTTTGTTTCGGCCCATCAGGGCTGGTTTGTAGGACCCCCTGGTATTAATTTTTATAGATATGCTTCTATTTATATTTTTCGCACCTTCGAGTTATCCAAAGGGTAGCTAATCCTCCTTCCCCTTTAGGTTTTGCGAACACAGACTCTATTATTGACACAAAACACACTTTGTTATGGTTGATTTCATTTTTTCATTAAATAGGCTTATAGGCCTTTCTTGGAGGTCTTTGATATGGAAAGATAAAATTGAAATGAAATTCTTGAAATCAGTTAAGAGTTTTATGCTCGCGTATGCTACTCTACTTTACATGTAGTATTTTCAGAGGTTGACTCAATTCCAGGTTCTTTGTAAGACTCTTCCTTCCAGTGTTCATAGGATATGGGCTCTTTTTACATCAACTTCAAGTATTTTGTAGGGGTCTTCCCAGGTTGTACCATCTTGCCTGTGTACTCGACTTTACTTGCACTGTTGAGTCGAAGTACATAGTCTCCCAGTTTATATATCGATCATCTTACTTTGTTATTGTAATATTTCAAGCTTCTTTTTATACGCAGCTTCTCTGATTGCTGCTATTTCCCTTCTGTTTTCTAGGTGTTCCAAATCCATTTTCAAATCTTTTTTGTTTTGTGCCAGATTAACCTTCTGTGTTCTTTTGTTGGTATGCTCATCTCAACTAGTAGCACTACTTCTGTTCTGTACGTTAGGCTAAATGGTGTTTTCCCATTGCTTTGTTTTGGGCTTGTTTTGTGAGCCCAGAGAACCCGTGGGAGTTCATCTACCCAACCTTTATGTGCTCTTCTAATTCTCTTCTCCATTCCTTGAACTATTTCCTTTTTCGTGACTTTCGTTAACCTATTTCCTTAGGGGTGGTATACGAAGGTGAATGTTTACTTGATTTTGAGCCTTTCATAAAACTAGGGGAATACTCCTCCTTCAAACTGTTTTCCATTATCTAACACTATCATTTGTAGGAGTCCGTATCGGCATACTATGTGATTCCATACAAACCCTTATACGTGCTTCCCGGTGATGCTGGCTAGAGGCTTTGCTTCTACCCATTTAGTAAAATAGCCAATTGATACTATCAGAAATTTCACTTTCTTTGGAGCCTTTGGTAAAGGGCCTACTATATCGATGTCACATTGTATGAATGGCCACGCTGCAATGACTAAAGTCATTAAATACTCAGATAGTCTAGATACTGGAGTGTGAATCTAGCAAGCATCGCACCTTTAGATGATTTCTGCAAGCATCACACCTTTGGATGATTTCTGCCCCATCTACCACATCTGCCACATCGCACCTTTAGATAGCCTGGCAACTAGAGACTGAAGTCATTATTTTTGCTACTATTGGCCTTGGGCAAGCGTGTACACCACAGGATCCTTCGTGGATTTCCTTGATCACGCTTATTGCTTGTTTTGGCCTTAAACACCTCAACCATAGGGTGAGGAAAGATCTTTGTATAATGATTCGTTAATGATATGGTAGTTCGGAGCCTTGACTCTGATTTTCCTTGTTGATTTTTTATCGGCTAGGAGGATCTCGGTGATGAGATACTCCATGATGAGAGTCATCTAGTTACCTTCTTCCTTCGTGACAACATTGGCTACTTGTTTTCATATATTGATTTGTTTGCCAATTTTTCAACTAGTACTTTTTTCGTCAAGTGTGTGAATGTCAACGAGGCTAATTTGCTCAACGTGTCCAGTTTCTTATTCTAGTTTCTTCTTATGTATTGAACTTTAAACTGTCGGAAGCTCTTTAGTAACTCTATTGTTTTTTCAAGTATTGCTTAATGTGGTGATGTTTTCCTTGGTAGGACCCATTAACCTGGTTGGCTACCAACTGTGAGTTTACGAGCATCGTAATTTCTTCTGTTTTCATCTCCTTTGCAATTTCTGCTTCATTGTTTGTTTCTTTGAACTCGAACTTTAGAGCATAGGTGAATTCAATACCGTCCAGACTAACTATCATTAAGCCAGCTCTAGAGTCGTCGTCGCTTGAGGTTTCGTCGGTATATAATTTCCATTATGCGTTCTTTGAGTTGATAAGATAAAACATATGAAAGATGAAGGACTTAAAAGACAAAGGAGGAATTCTTTAAAAGATGGAAGATTACAAAAGATTTCCTAGAAGATAATTATAAAATATAGGAAGATTTTTTTATTTCCTAATACTTATCCTTTGTAAACCTAATATCTCTATTATATAAATAGATATAGGTCGTATTGTTTTAAGTGTGTCAAAGATGTAAACACCGGAAAAGGGGTGTTTGTGTGTTTCTAGGCTCATGTTCTTCTAAAGAGACGCCTAAGTTTGGTTGGTTTAAGCCACAATGATCTTTGATTCTTGTTATATTTAGATAACTAGTTTCTACCATTAATCAAGGTATAATTGAGGCTTGTAGTAGTCATATATCACAATTGGTATCAGTAAAGACAAGAGCTTAACGACAAAAGCAATCTCATTGATCTCACGAAGGAGTGTCACAATGAACTCACTTCGGGGGAGATTGTTAGCCTCAAAATATTGAGTCGAACAATGGAAGTTCGTTCATTAATTATATTAGGTCTCGGTCATTAATTAATATACGTTGTAATAGGCTAGACAGGTAAACGGGCTCTTATATGTAAGCTAACCGGTCACGTGTATCGGGCAAAAGCCCAAGTAATCCCGAGCCCGGCCCGTAGAATTACTAAAGGCATGAAAGCCTTTTAGTTTTGATACATATATACCTCCTTAAGGAAAGTGAGGGGGGTTGGTTTATTTGTAAGACTTTCATTTTTGCAAGTAACTCTCCCAAATTTCTAGTTTCTCTCTCTACTTTCTCTCTCTACAATTCTTCTCATCATCCAATCTTAATTTCTTGTTCATCATAATGAAGTGAAGTGATTCTTGGGTTACCTACATTTGGTATCAAGAGCCTCGGGTGGATCGTGGTTGTTTTGTGGTTCAATAAGCTTAAAAAGCTTATTTTCGTGGCTTATTTCATCAATAAGCTCACGGATCTTAAATTTTTTTGGGGCTTATTGGTTTGTTTTGCTCATTTACTTCTTGCTTCACTTGTTCTACACCTTATTCTGAGTAATTTTTGGTAATAAGCTCAAAATTTCATTGCTTATTTTGAAAATAAGCTCACGGCTCAAAATATTTTAGGCTTATTGGTTTGGTTTGCTTGCTTACTCCTTGATACACTTGTTCTATATCCTCTATTGTTACCATTTCAAGCATTAGATAAGCTACAAGGGTAGATTTTAAGCTTATTAAAATTCGGCTTATTCAAGCTTATTTAGGAGCTTATTTTCGTGGCTTATTTGTGTTCTATCTTATCTCTTTGTGGTCCAAACCGGTCAAACAAGGGAACATAGATCCACAATTTGTGCTTCAAAAGATAGGGACATCTTGTTTGGTAGTAAAAGTGGTCCACACCTGAAAGTGACTTCAAGCGGAATATGTAAGTTAAGGCCAAGTGGAATATGTCACTGGGTAAGCGAAACATGCAGGTTTGAGTGTCAAGCGAAATATGTAGGTGTATAATTAAGCAAAATATTACATTTACTAAAAAGACACTCTGCCAAAAATTTTAAAGTTCAAGCGAAACATGCAAAGTTGATTTTCAAGCGAAATATGTTGAATTTCAAGCGAAACATGCAACACTCAGTACAAGAGAAATATGTTTAAAATTCAAGCGAAATATGCAGTTTCAGTTTTAAAGCGAAATGTGTAAATTGTGAAGCGAAATACGTAATTTCCAAGCAAAATGAAGTTCATTCAAGTCAAAGACTGTTCCAAGTTCAAAAGGACGGTTAAATTTGCTTCATATGGACTTATGTGGTCCAATGCGGGTTGCTAGCATAAATGGGAAGAAATATATTCTGGTAATTGTCGATGACTACTCCAGATATACTTGGACACTCTTTCTACGTTCCAAGGATGAAACACCAGAAGTTTTAAAAGACTTTCTCACGATGATCCAAAGAAATCTTCAAGCCCCTGTAATTTTTGTTCGCACTGACAAAGGCACTGAGTTCTTAAACAAGACACTTAATGCATTCTTTAAAGAAGAAGGAATTGAGCATCAAACTTCTACACCTCGAACACCTGAACAGAACGGCGTTGTCAAAAGACGAAACCGCACTCTTGTTGAGGCTGCTCGAACGATGCTTTCAGCTTCTAAACTTCCTTTATTCTTTTGGGCTGAAGCAATTGCAACCGCATGCTATACTCAAAACAGATCAATCATCATCCTAACTCATGAGAAAATGGCATATCACATCATTAATGACAGAAAACCCTCAATTAAACACCTTTACATCTTTGGTTGCACTTGTTACCTAACCAGAGATGGTGAGAACTTGGATAAGATGAAAGAAAAAGGGGATCCATGCATTTTGGTGGGATACTCCACTCAGTCAAAGGGATATCGTGTCTACAACAAGAGAACAAGATTGATAGTTGAATCCATACATCTCAGATTTGATGAGATCAAAGAGATGTCAGAGACGTCTGTTGCTAATGACACTTCAGGCCTCGTTCCCCAACAACAAAAGGCGTCAAATGATGATAACCCTGACCCCACACCAGAACTACAAAATGTTTCTCCTTCAGAAAATACAACAGTTCCATCACAACAGGAGTTGGATCTTCTTTTTGGTCCTTTGTACGATGAATTTTTCAATGATGGTACTTCTCGTGTCAACAAGTCTTCTTTTCCCACCGACAATTCTAATGGACTCAATCCAACTATGATCAGCCATAGCTTCTTTGATGTTCTTTGGTTCAATAGTGCTAACGGTTAATGCATACATGCAAACCTCAGAATCGGTATGTAGCCGTTGACGAGTCATAACAGGTTTGGATGGGTCACCAATAACTTGGTCTAGAGGATGATCTTTTGTCCAAATGTGAGTCGAGGGTTGTACTTGATGGAAATTCTGCACATTTGATGGTTCGAGATTCATTGTAGATGACTCAATTTCCTCATGATTCAGAGAATCATATGGAACAAACTGTGTATGACCATCAAATTCAGCAGAATCTTCTTGATTGAATTCATCAGACTCTTGTAAAGAGATTGGAGAAGTTTGTTCGTCAGATGTTGTGACAACAGGAGGAGCCTCATGTGTGTCAACAATGATTGAAGATGTAGAAGGTGAGTCTTCTTGATCATGAGTCGGTTGTGCAGCGGAATTGATGGTAGTATCAGAAGATTTCTGCTCAAAATAATCTTCAAACATTGGGCCGAACAAATTATCCAAATCTTCTTTTGAAGGAGTATTCGTTAAGTCATCTGATGAATTTTGATTATTAAATCGTTGAAGATCGGGTTCTAAACAATCGTGTTCAGAAGCCATTGCTGTAAGCTCATCAAACTTGACATGGATAGTCTCCATAATCCTTTTGGTGCGACGATTATAGATTCGAAAACCTCTTGATGTTTCCGAATAACCAATAAAAACCCCAATGTCTGCTTTAGGTTTCATTTTCCCAAGATCATCACGGTCATTTGTCGGATAACACAATGAGCCAAACACATGAAAATACTCCACATTTGGCTTTCGTCC
>BQNB010000760.1:40306-158301 GCA_026074375.1 Tanacetum coccineum
CATCATTTTCAATAATCTATAGCAATCCTCACTCATTTTTCCATCCAAAAGCTTCATTTTTAACATAGTTTTACATACCTCAGCAGATAGTGGATATTTTCTCTCAGACAACATATAAACATCCATGGATTCTAAGTTCAAGCAATGTACCCTACAGGTATCATAATATCTCCAACTTATAATCTTTTGTTGTCCTAATTCACTCCATATTGAATCTGTGGGCTAAAGAGATTCTTCAACACATAATCTTAAACACAATCCAAAAACCCTTCTCAACTAACTTCAGGCCCATCCATCCCATATCTATTCATTACTATCCTATACAACTCAGTAAGGTCATCTCTAGATATAGATTTCAACATAGCACCAAAGTTAATATAAACTATATCTGTTCCATCTTCTCTAACAATTTGGTATACTCCTTTTTCTCCTTGTTTAATAATCTTATAGGTAGCTACACTAGGTGTTTTCATAGCTACAGGAACAGGATTAATAGGAGTTTCAGTACCTGTGTTAGACTCTTCATGCTCATCAACCTTATCTGAATCTTCAGAATCATTTTCATCAACATTTGTATGTATACCTTTCCTTGCCATCTGTTCTTCTCTTTCCAGACTTCTTTGTTGACTCATCATCCTTTGCTTCATCATCTTTTTTCCTCTTTCAGTCCTTTTTGAGTCCTGTTTGAAGCTCTATCACCAAATCTTTCAACTGGCATAAGTTGCTTCAAAAAACTTATGGAGCAAAGATTCAATCTGTTACACAAGCCTTGTCAAACTCTTTCCTTGAATTCTTCAAAAGTTCAATTTCTTCGCAGACTATCTTCCATGTCCCTTGAATCTTTAAGTAGTTCATCATGTAGGTTTTCAGCTGTGATTGGGTCATGGGCTTGTTCCTTTTAGCTTTGGCTCTTTCTTCAGCAAACAACTTCTTTCTTTGATTCACAAGATCCACCATTCTCTTTGCAAAATCTTCTCCTTGAAGTTCACTTCCAAGCATGCTCTTTGACAACTCTGCATTAGCTTCAAGTTTTGCTCTAATCAAATCCCAATCTTCATTTGGTAATAATTGAGATTCAAACTAGTACTTGAGCTTGTTCTTTTTCTTCTGTTGCTCAGTCAGCTCTTCTTCTTCTGCAATTCTTTGTGCTAGGAGAGAATCCAAATGTATTTGCTTAGCCTCCTCTTCTTTTTGTAAGGAATCCAATCTTATTGCTTCTGCAAGGCTAGCTTCTTCTTGTAAAATTTGTTCCTTTGACTTCTTTGGAGTTTCTTCACTCAGCATAGGAGCTTTCCCTTCTCTTGTCCTTATCTTCACCAGCATTACTATCTTGCACAATACATATTAAGTTTAATACTACCAATTAACTTTACTAGCAGTATTAAACTTCTCACCAGCAGCATTAAACTCACATCAATATTATCTCACCATCCTGCAGTATTAACTCACAGTAGTATATGACCTTATTCAGCATCACCAGCATCATCTTCTTTGAAAGTTCCAAAGCTTGAACTACTTTTCTTACTTAGGTCTCTTTTTCTTCTCCCTTATATCTCCTTCCTTTGTCAATAGGACCTTGACTTAAAGAACAACCTTTGAGAAGTTTTTGGCTGCGTAAAGAGTGTTTGGGCTTAATCTTCCACTAGTTCTCCCCTGAAGCATGTACCTTTGTTTTAGGAGAGGAGTAACTAGTCCTTGTATTGAAAGATCTTGAGGATCATCTTGACTTTTACCTCCCTTGAGCCTCTGGTTCAATCATCCACTGAAATCTGATCAAAACTAAAATCCACCTTTTTATTTAGAAACCCTTCCAACTTCTTCACCTTCTTGACTAGCTTCACTATTGCATTTCCCATGGTTAGCTTGGTTTGTTTGAGATCCATTTCCAGGCTATCTATTCTTGAAATCAACTTAGGAACTGCTTGAAGCAAATCATCCATAGGCATGTGACCTGAAGCCTGTTCTTGTGAGGGTGAGAAGTGATGGTGGACAGGAGATTGCTCCTCATAGATGTACTCATCTGTTGTAGGTTCAGTCTCAGGTGGTGGTGGTGATGTAGGTGTTGGGATAGGTGGTGATGTTGGTGTTGGAATAGATGGTGGTGTAGGTGTTGTGATTGGTGGTGGTGTAGGGATGGGTGGTGGTGTAGGGATGGGTGGTGGTGTAGGTGTTGTGATTGGTGGTGGTGTAGGGATGGGTGGTGGTGTAGGTGTTGGTTGTGATGATGGTACTTGAGGTGATGATGAGGATGGTTGGGATTGAGCCACAGCATGTTCTTGTCCTGCATTAGGGTTAGTAGCAACAAGCAACATAGAAGGCAATAAAGGTCTTGGTGCCCCTTGAAAACCCCTTTTCATATTCCCAAAGATCTTTTTGGTCAGGACTTAAGCTAGATTAAGGGTGTTTGTTTCTGTTGAATATACAAGATCATTTGCAGAAAACGAGAAACATCAAAAACTTTTTCTTGCTCTTCAAGTTTCCACATAACCATCAAAAAAATGAAGTTTCGAAAAATTATAAACTCTGCCAGTGGATAAACAGATCAAAGCAGTAGCAATATTGCTACCAAATTGATCCACCCACCACTTTTAGAGCTTATACATTAAAAGATGGTGGACTAAGTAACGCTATAGGGGTGTAAAGACTTAAAAGATGGTGGACTAAGTATCGCCATTGGGGTGTAAAGAAACTTTTCCAAAAGGTAAAAGTTCCATCAGTAGGATACCCTATTTGCCCCATACCCTCAAAAAGGTCAGCATTAGGCAACATTGTAATTCCTGTGGCGTCATCTAATTGTAGTGAATCCCTAATTGACGCCTCAGAGATTGTGTACCTGATGGTATCAATGGTTGCATTAATTTCTAAGGACCCATCAGCTCTAGTATTTGCGATAGCACTCTGCCAAAATTGTTTCACAAGAGAATCATAGATAGTTGGATTTGCAGTTAAAGCATACCTGAGGTTGGAACCTCGAAGAAAATCCACTATCTCAGCAAATCCGGCACTTTCGTTAGGCTTGCGCAAAAACCCCACTTGGTTGTGTTTGTCACAATACTTTAATTGAGCCATTGGACAACCGTATTAAGATTGAGAAACTTGGGTTTTGATGTGAGTGAAATTGGAGATGCTGGTAACAGAACTCTTGACTATTTTGTTATATAAAATTTTTTTTTACTTTGCAAAAGAAAAGATAGCAATAAAAAGATAAGTATGAAAGAGAAATCAAACTTTATCTATATATAGCTACTCTGTTGTGCGACTACTGCGTGGTAAAAATCTCCAACGGTAACATTGAAACAGTGATAAAACAGAAAAAGTCAATTTTCCCGCAACCAGCATTAACAATGAACTACCAGTATTAACAATTTACACTACCAGACTTAATTTGGTCAAATAGAATTAATTTAGAGTCAATCTGAATTAATTCTTTTTCAACCAGAATCAACACACTCCTCCTTTGCATCTAAGCTATGCCTGCAAAAATTTGACTAAAACAAAGAAAAACATATTGCAAAAATTTTTATAGACAGAATTTAAGGAAAAGCTAACTACCCGAATTAATTCTACTTAACTACCAGTATTAACCTAACAGTATTAATATAACACACTTCCAGTATTAACCTGCCAGAGTTAATATGACACCTAACTTAAATACCAGGATTAAAAATTACTAACTAACAGTATTAATATTACTTAGCTACCAGAATTAACAAACTATACATCTAAGCCTCCCCTTAAATGTTGCTATGGGTTGATCATACCAATGCTAACCACCAAGTAATTAAACCGTGGCTAAAAGATAAACTGAAAAAATCAAAAGGTTTGGTCAACAAGTCAGCTACATTTAAGTCTGTGTGAATTTTCTCCACACTTATGAGCTTCTTCTCATAACAATCTCTGATGAAGTGGTGACGAATCTCAATGTGTTTGGTCTTAGAATGATAGACTGGGTTCTTCACAATGCAGATTGTGCTTTCATTATCAATGTGGATTTTGGTATTCATGAAATTGAAACCATAGTCCAACAATTGATTTTGAACCCACAACACTTGTCCACAGCAATTTGCAGCAGCTACATATTCAGCTTCAGTTGTTGAAGTGGCTACAATAGTCTGTTTCTTACATTGCCATGAGATAAGTCTTTGACCAAGAAATTGACAACCACCTGTTGTGGATTTCCTGTCAAGGTTGGAACCACCATAGTCACTATCAGAGAATGCTTCCAAGTCAAAGGGTGATTCCCTAGGATACCATAAGCCCAAGTTTGGTTTGCCCTTGAGATACTTGAAGATCCTCTTGACAGCATTGAGATGAGAAGTCTTTGGAGTTACCTGAAAACGTGAACAAACACATACTGCATACATAATATCAGGTCTAGAAGCAGTTAAGTACATGAGGGAACCTATCATAGATCTGTACAAGTGTACATCTACATCAAAAGCTTCCTCATCCTTTGTCAAAGGCAACTTGGTCTCCATGGGAGTGATGGCAGCTTTGACATTTACAAGATCAAATTTCTTGAGTATCTCAGCTACATACTTGTCTTGAGATATGAAGATTCCTCCCTTGTTCTGCTTGACTTGTAGACCTAAGAAAAATGTAAGTTCACCCATGGAACTCATTTGAAATCTGCTTTGCATCAAAGCTTCAAACTCATCACACCAAGACTTGTTGGTAGACCCAAAAATGATATCATCAACATACACTTGAACCAACATGATATCCTTTTTGTTTCTTCTAATGAATAAAGTCTTGTCAATGGTGCCCCTCTTGTATCCATGCTTCTCTAGGAATGTTGACAAAGTAGCATACCAAGCTCTAGGGGCTTGGTGCAATCCATACAAAGCTTTGACCACCTTATAAACCTTTGTAGGATGATCAGGATCAACAAAACCAGGAGGTTGTGAGACATAAACCTCTTCATCAATAGTGCCATACAGAAAAGCACTTTTAACATCCATTTGATAGACTATGAATCCCATAAATGAGGCAAAGGCCAAAAACAACCTGATAGCTTCTATTCTTGCCACAGGAGCAAAAACCTCATCATAGTCAATCCCTTCTTCTTGTCTATGACCTTGAGCTACCAGCCTTGCTTTGTTTCTTACAACTACTCCCCTCTCATCCTTCTTGTTCCTGTATACCCATTTAGTACCTATCACCTTAGCACCATTGGGTAAATCAACCAAAACCCATACTTGTTGAAGCTTGAACTGCAACAGTTCTTCCTGCATAGCTTCAACCCAGCTTCCATCTTCAAGGGCTTCTGAGACTTTCCTTGGTTCAAATTGAGATAAAAAGCAAGCAAAAAGACAATGTTGTTGATCTTTATGATTGCTTCTTTGGTGTGCTTGTATGTAGCTCACTAGAGCATGAGCCTCAGTGATTTTCTTGAGAGAGCTTCTAGTCTGAACAGGTGTATTGGGATCTCCAAGGATTTGACTTTGAGGATGAGCATTGTGAATCCTTAGAGTGGGGTTGGTTATGACATCTACCTCATCAGGGAGATTGTTGAAATCAGTAATAACCCCATCATCATCATAAGAAGCTTGTTCAAAAATACCTTCACTTGATTTATCATAAATCCTTATTTCAGGCATCATCATTATCTGCATCAGTGAAGACCTCTTAGTCATGATCAGCTATAGGAGAGATTGATTCAAATTATTTCAAGGAGTAACTTCTCACAAACCTTATGTATTATGATTAATCACTTCCAGTTTTAAACAGGATTAGTATGGTAGGTTGCTGTGCAGGTACTGGTCCTAAGTGCTTCAAAGCAAGAGCATCCAGCTCTTTTCTAAAGGTCATAATGTCATCAGCAGACTTGGATATTGGTGTAGAAGATGGCTTCTTTTTAGCAATCTTTTCAGAAACCGCTGCTTTTCTAGTTGCTCCAGTCAGAGATGTAGAAGAAACCACCATCAGGTCTGCAGCCTCCTCAGTCTGCACATCAATATCAATGACCTCTTTTGAACCTGCAGGGTTAGCTTGATTTTGCAAAGAGACAGGTATATAGTTCATAGAGTCTGTAAGTTAGTCTATAGTCAAACACCACCTATGGCCTATTCCCTGTACATTGGGTTTTTCCTCAAGAAAGTTGACATGAAGGTTTACTTCAACTCTTTTGGTTACTAAATTATAAACCCTAAAGGCTTGACTGTTCACAGAGTAACCAACAAGAAAACTCTTATCAGATTTTCCATCAAACTTTCCTAGTGGGCTAAGAGTATTGAGATCTGTAACATGGCACCCAAATGGTATTATGTAGCTAGGATTGGTTTTGTGGCCAAAAACATAAAGCTCATAGGTGTTTTTGTTTAAGGCTTGGTCACTCTTACCCTATTGAAGGGTAGCAGAAGTAGTATTGACTGCTTTGCCCTAAAAAGTGGTAGGTATTGTGAGTCAGCTAGCATAGTCCTAGCAGCCTCTATAAGGGTCCTATTCATTCTCTCAGCAACCCCATTTTGCTGAGGAGTTCTTGCATTACTAAACTCTTGTTTTATACCCTTTTCCCCACAGAACTCAAGCATAACCCTGTTTTTAAACTCTGTCCCATTATCTGATCTAATGATTTTTACTTTTTGATTAAGTTGGTTTTCTATCTGTCTTATAAAAGTCTTAGGATGCACTAGTCTCTTCTTTTTGGCTAGAAAGAATGACCCAACAAAACCTTGAGCAGTATCAGTAATCACTGGACAGTATCTTGCATGGATGATACTCCTCACTGAGGTTGGTCCAAATAATCCATTTGCAAGTGAGTAATGGGTGGGTCAATTATATGTCATCTTGCCTTACAGGGGCCTTGTGTAGTTTCCCTTACTAACAAGACAAAACAGTTGTGGTCATTTTTGAAACTATTGGAGGTAACCCTTAACTAGATTTCCCATCACAAGTTTAATTAAGTTTTTGGAATTAAGGTGACCTAACCTCCTGTGCACAATTTAGCATCATCGATGAGGCTTTTGCTAATAAACAGTGTTTCTTTTGAAGAATCAACATTTTTCATATAAAAAGTTACATGTTGTGGTGCCTAGGAACTTTAAGAAGGACCTGATTTTCATCGGCATCTTGGTAGTCAGAGGACACCACAAACATCTCTTTATCAGGTAAAATGTCATTTTTAGCTTTTTATAACATATTGAGATATGGAGACAGATTAAATGTCAAGTTCTTTCACAAAAGCCACATCAATCAAAAACTAAAAAAAAAAATAAAATTTTTTTCCTTATCTAATTAGACCTTTTCCACTGATACTACCCTTTACTTCTCAAAAGTAAAAGAGCCCTCTTTGGATTGTTCTTGATTAATTCTTAAAGATGGGCGTCAGTTACAGTCATGTGCCAGAACATCCTCTATTAAAATACCTCTATGATCCATAGGTCTTCAGTGGATGATCCTACACAATCAATAAGAGATTAGTTTCTCTTAGGGACCCAGGCCTTCACAGGCTTGGGTCTGCCTTGTGGACCTCTAGAAACATTAACATTTGAATTAGGGGTTGGTCCACTAATTGGTTTGGAGAGTGGTTTACTTTTCTCCAAACAACCTGCTGAGGTCTTAACAGCAGTGCCCATTTTGCCCTTAACAGCATATTTATTTGACTTGTGTGCTGTATTCCTTGAAAAGGGTCTATTTACAGGTGAACTGTGTTTTGAAAAACATTTCTTTGGACTTTTAAGATTCACCTGAGAAAGTTTAGGGCTGGTTTTGTTTGAAGTCTGGTTTGATACTGGTCTATTTACTCTAGCAGTATTAACATGCACACTACCAGAATTAACATTTTGCTTGCCAGTATTAAATCTAGAACTACCAGACTTAATTTGAGTGCCAGCTGAACTAACAGTACTAACAGTTCCATGACCAGTATTAACATTTACTCTACCAGTTTTAATAGTTTTGCTAGCAGTACTAAGGTTGGGTCTAATGTTATTTAGTTGTACAGGTCTGGGAGTGAACTGATTTGCTTTATTCACCCTGTTAGTGTTAGTCCAGGCTGGTGTGGCTTGCCGAACATCAGCATGAACCACCCTTTGGCTCTTAAGAGCAGCTTCCCTTGCCATCTTCTTCTCATAATAGTCACAGTCCTTAATCAAGTGACTAAGACTTCCACACACAAAACATGTTTTTCTTTCAAAAGAATATCCTGCACCTAATTCCCTTTCCATTTGTTGATTCCAATTCTGTCTGTTATTTGAAGGAATAGGTGAGGGAGTCACTGGTGTCCTAATTGGTTGCCTAGGAGTTTTTACATGCTGTGCACAACTAGGGACAACTGTCTGTTTGGGTTTAGGCACTTGTGGTTGAGTCTTTTGGGTGGCAATGGTAACCTGCTCAATAGAAGGTATAGGGATATGGTCATGGATAGGGTCATCATTGACTGAATGGTCAGATACAGCTCCTAGCTCCCCATCACTGTCATTGGATGGACAGGTTGAGTAAACAGTGGAACTAGCATCAGACACAGTAGGACTAGGAGATTGAGGTTGAGGTCCATATTTACCATACTCATACAGAGAATCATCTATGTCCTCCTGTTCCCTAGGGGTATAATCACAATTAAGAGTTGGGGGACACCTTTATACTTACCTGTTTAAAATATGTCTGTATAGTGGATGTCTAATATCTGCATCAATGTTTCCCTAAGAGCAAAAATACCTCAACTTATATCTTCATCATATCCTAGACCTAGGCATTTGATTGTATGCCTTATCCTAAACCTATCTTAACAGTTGAGCTTCATTCCCACAATCAATTGCTTCTAAAGATTTTAGAAGATGCAAACAAGAATCAATCAATTTTTTGTTAAAGATCTTTGTCCTTGATTTGCTTCATTCCTATTCTTCTATAACTTTTTTAGCTTTCATCTTTTTCAATATATTTGAATTAGCTTGAAAATTTATTTTCTCAGTTAAGGTAAGATTGCTTTTTGTGGGAGGCTCTAAGCTGAGATTCTAATTATTAAAAATGCTAGCTTATGGGCAGTTTAGGCAGCTTAATGGTACCAAATTCAGATTGTGTTCTGCATACTTAGTTGGAAGTGCATGATAGAATCTAAACACAATTTTGAGCACTTGATTCTCTCATTTATTCACAGTGAAAAGCCATTGGGCTTGATTGAGTTCCTCATTGCTGTCTGCTCTACCAATGGATCTGTCCTTCATCCCTATGGTCATCAAGGCTTCCTTTTTTAGTTCGTACTGGATTGAAAATCCTGAACTTTACCTGCTTCCTGCCTGCTACCTTCCTTTGAACTTTAATTGCACTACCCTGGCAAAATGCCCCCCCCCCCCCAGTATTGTGGCAATTAAAAAATTAGACTTTTCTCTTATCAAATGCCACATGCATTTTTCCATCCACTCTAGGCCGTCTGCCTGTTTTCTTGTATAACTTCTTAATCTTTATGGCAGTCATAGCAATCTGCCAATTTATATCCATTTCTTCTAGATCCAGATCATCAATTTGATCTAGGTCTTCATGTATCAAATCTACATCATCAGCATTTGTGGCTAGAAAAGAATGGATAACTTCATCAGCAAGACCAGGAGTAGCAGTTGTTGAGCTTGGAGAGGGAAGTGAGTATAAAGAACTATTAACTTCCTGAAGTTGTGGCTTGGCTTAATATTGCTGGATGAGGCTTTAACTTGTGTTAGAAAAGCCACAATAATCAGATGTAAGGTAAGAAGTGATGTCTTTTGGATTGTCTTGTTAAAAGACCACTCGATTATTGTATAATCATCTATTGACAGTGTGTCAATATTCTTCTTCGTTCTCATTGTCATGGCTAGACTATCCCACGCAGGAGGAAGGGACCTCAAAAACTTGTGATTTGCGTCTTCATCTGACACACCAGCACCAAGGGCATCCAACTGTGATAGGAGTTTTTGGAACCTATCATACCCTTTCTCTAAGCTTTCCTTAGACGAGATAGTAAATGCCTCAAACTGTTGTTTCAAAACAGCTTTTTGCATTTTCTTTGAGTTCGCATTACCACCAAACCGTGTCTTGATGGCTGCCCAGATCTCTTTGGCATCATCCATGCCATGAAAACGTCTGAGATGATCTTTTGGAACAGCCATTAGCAGTAGTGTTCTAGCTTTCCTTTCTTTCTCATCAGCAAACTGTTCTTCCTGTGTGGCTGGAGGAAGAACCCTGTATACACCATCCTTACCTTTGGTGACTCGCTTCTTTGAGTTCCCATTCTGAATCACTTTCCAGACCTCATTATCTATATACTCAAGATAATGTTCCATCTCCATCCCACGTATCATAATCATCCTTTTGGAGGACTCAGGAGTTTAATGTTTTTAAAGTGTATTTTGTGGTATTATTTGGTGGTGGTTTTGCAGGGCATCTCCTTTCGTTGGTTGCTGGTACAATCCATCAAAGGATGCATCAATGAAGAGAAAGTTCATCATTCTCATGTAAGAGAAAAAATTATCGTTTGCAGGATGAGACATGATTATTTGATTTGGTGGAATAAAAGGTTTTGATCTATGTTCAATCTTGTGCAAAGTCCCTTTAGTGGCTCTGATACCACTTGTAGGTCCTTATAAACAGGATCTGAATGAGCCTTGAATGACTTATAGTCCTTTGAATAAATCCAAAGATACTATAAGAGTACAATGATTGTGAATAATAAATATGGAGCGAATATCAATACTTATTACCAAGACGAACACAAGAACAAATACTAAAATTGCTATTACTATTACTATTTGATTGTGAATACTCAATCAACTGATATGTTTACAATACTATTCTATGTTCCTTTTATAAGCTTAAGGAACCCTAAACGCGTTAAGAGATAATACTTATCTCTTCCTAAATCAACGCTAAATTGATAACTATTACTAATATTACAACAGACTTAACTGTCTGACCAAACAGTATTAACTTGCTCTATCAGACTTAACTTTAATACTAACAGTATTAACTATTCAGCTATCAGTACTAACTATAACTAACAGACTTAACTTTAATACTAACAGTATTAAGTCTGTTTACAATATTTTCCTAACATTGTAGGTCCTTATAAACAGGATCTGAATGAGCCTTGAATGACTTATAGTCCTTTGAATAAATCCAAAGATACTATAAGAGACAATGATTGTGAATATAAATATTGACGCGGAATATCAATACTTATACCAAGACGAACACAAGAACAAATACTAAAATTGCTATTACTATTACTATTTGATTGTGAATACTCAATCAACTGATATGTTTACAATACTATTCTATGTTCCTTTTATAAGCTTAAGGAACCCTAAACGCGTTAAGAGATAATACTTATCTCTTCCTAAATCAACGCTAAATTGATAACTATTACTAATATTACAACAGACTTAACTGTCTGACCAAGCAGTATTAACTTTAATACTGCCAAAATACTAACAGTATTAACTATTCAGCTATCAGTACTAACTATAACTAACAGACTTAACTTTAATACTAACAGTATTAAGTCTGTTTACAATATTTTCCTAACAGTTACTACTGCTGATCTTTATTACTACTGCTAGTTTGTATTTCTACTGCTCAGATTCATTTTTCTTATTGTGCGTAATGGTGGGTAATTTGAGTATTGGATGGCTAGATTGGTAGTGTGATATATGGTTTGTAGTTGTTATGATCAAAGTTGCATATCTTCTAGAAGAAACCCTATTGCGATGTTACAAAAAGAGAAGAAGTTCAAGATTTGTAGCTTATTATGTGTGGTGGCATGATCATAAGTTAAGGGGAAGCAGTTTACAAGGAAGTTTGTTTCATTCAGGGAGATCCATGATCTCAACTTCAGAGGAAGTTCGTGTAAGAATTTGTTTGTTTTATCATCATCAAATAGGGGAAGATTATTGGGTTTACATATTTGATAAGACAAAAGAGCAACATAATGAAACATAAGGACTAAGTCGCCAGGATTAGAATTTTACAAGCTGGTGGAGAATTTTGAAGATTTGGTCAAAGATTTACAAGATAAAGATTAGGAAAGTATTTAAATTAGTTTAATTAGTTTCCTTATCTTATTGATTTACTTCCTTCGTAAGTCTTGGTCTCTCCCTATATAAAGAGATCATAGACATAGGTTTACTATATCCCAGAAACATATAACTCTCCTAATAAGATTCTAAAAAACACGTGTGTATACACGATAGTTAGTAGTTGGTTAGCTAGATAGTTAATAGTTAGTTAGTAGTCCCAAAGTATAAAATTGGGGCAAGGTGGAAACGTATGGAATAAAAACCTTGTTTGATAATATATTGTTCTTTATATTCCGCTGCATATTATATTATCTGTAAAAAAAAAAAAACATTTATCCTAGATGTGTTATATTGATATTCTCATTAACACTAAAGCTTACTGCATTTTAAGTTTGAGTTACCAGCATAAATTTCTATTTCATTACAAAAAGCTTTTCCTTCTTAAATATTAATTCTTCACAGGCTCTCTTTCCTTGTTTTGTAACTCTCACATTTCTCATTTCTTTTTCTCAACTAAAATCACTATGTTTGTTTTTCATGCACAACCATCCGTCTTTCTGTTTTTACTCCAATATCTAACAGTTTTGTACAATGTGTCATCAATTCCATTAGTTTCATACCATCCTCCCCACTTCTAAGGTGTTAAATCTGAGAGAGGTGGATCATTAGACTAGCAAGCCTCACCTACTTTGGCATCTGAATCCCCAATATGGTAACCTTGCACCTGGGACACTACCTGAATCACTTCCGGAGTAAAAACTCATTAATTGTTGCCATAGATCGGGTCCTATTTATGTTACCAATGTCCTGCTCTGCTTCTAAGCTAGAAGCAATAGTAGCAACCCTTTCCATTATGTCTTCCCACTCCTTATAGACAGTCTTATTTGCAACAAGGTGAATAGGTCAACTAGACTAAGATATCTTAGTGATTGATTTGCAGTAATACAATACCGAGAAGCTTGATCCCCGGGTCGTTATCCACCAACGATTTGTGAAATTGAAACCTCGAAAGTTGTTCGGAGAATGATTTGAATAAGAGGCAAAGTTTGATTTGATTAACTACTAAAAATACTTAAAATCAACAAAAACTAAAAATTAAGCATAGAGACAATAACTTGGAAATCAAAATTTAACTAATAACGCGAGTCGAGACACTAAAACTAGGCCAAAAAAACTAAATTCTACAAAATTAAACCCTAATTTAAAATTTTCTTTTAAAATTATTTAATTGGACTAAACGATGTTTTAAAAAAAACTAGAAACAAAACGGAGTAATAACGAGCGTTAAAAATTGAATATCCGAGAACGGGAAACGAAACCCGTTCTTTTTAAAAAGTGATTTTTGTGAATTAGACCCTACGAAAGTGAAAACTAAATTTTCATACAAACTTTATGATAAAATAAAATTTTATTTAAAAGTTTTTATCTTTTTTGATTAATTTTTTATTTTTTATGATCATTTTCTATGTTTTTAAAGAAAATAAAAGATTAAATAAATACTAAAAGCTTAATAGTAAAATTATAGGAAAAAAGACAGAAAATAGCTTATATTATGACAATCTAGGAAAAATTATGCCGAGTGTTGCTTATCAAATAAAGCTACGAAATTAAGCTGAAACAGCTATATTTAGCTTAATATGCCAAAAACTAGTATAAAACTTAAATGTTGAAAGAGACTAACAGTAAAGACCCAAGGGCATTGCGGTAAGTGTGTGTGTGAAATAAAGGGTTAAGGACTAGGTCAAGGTCGTGGGGTTCGAAGCCCGACTCCTTGACCTCCTGGTTTCCCCTTTTTTTTATATTTCGAATATTTATAAAAGCAAGTTGTTTAGAACTCAAATAAGCATTTTTAATATACGAATTTTTTTATGAAAAGCCTTTATTAGCTATAAAATACTTATTACTTTGACAGTGAGCTTAAAAGCTCACTTTACTTGTTAACACTTAAAACTCTTGCCTCGACTTAATATAAGGCTAAATTTCAAACAAAAGATGTTCAATGGAAGATTATGATGTGCTTAAACTAATCCTAATAAGCTTACTCTACTGAAAACACTAAAAACCAACTAACATTGAGGATCAAAACGACTAACTCAGGTTCTAACTTAAAAAACTCAAAATTGAGCTAAGCTCAAAGCAAAATTAAAAACTATGATGATGTTATGCTTATGAGAGCTTAACAAAAAACTAAAAGCTATAAATTTAACAAAGAAATCAGGTACTACAAATTAAAATTCTAAATGAAATTGCTAATTCTAATACTTTTGTTTGGTTTTTAGAAATTTTATGAAAGCAAAATAAGCTATATTAAGCTAACTACTAACAAATTAAGATGCAACTAACCTAATCTAACCTACTAAGCAGATATAAGCTAAAAATAAGCAAAAAGAAAACATAATAAGCTAAAAAAACACAAATAAGCACTTAACTCAAAACTGTTTACCAAACAGTCCTTATGGGTACCTTTGAGCTTATTTTGGAATAAGCTATTGGATCCTTATGACCAAATGGTATCCACGCTACAAAGTAGACCTGAATTCTACTTAAAAACACTTTCAAAAAGCATTTTGAAAAACAATTAAGCACTTAAAAAGCATGATGAAAAAGCTACAGACTGTTTTTGAATTATTGGAGTTTTTTTAAGAAAAAGCTAAAACAGACTTAACTCTAACTTAAGAAAGCTTAAATCTAATGCTTAATACTCTAATAAGCTAATCTAAAAGGAGGTTTGACAACTTAAACTTATTAATAAAAGCTAAATAAGCCCAACAGTACTAACTTAGATGTTAGTACTGGTAGCTTTATATCAAATAGTCCATGAGGGGGACTTTAGGCTTATTTTTAATTAAGCTAGAGGATCCTTATGGATTCCTGGCTTATAAAACATTTTTTAAGACTTGAAATACTACTTAAAACAACTTTTAAAAATCATTTTGAAAATCAATTATGCTAAGAAAAAGCTAATAGAAAAACAGACAGTAGTAATTGAGGTTACTACTGCTAGTGCAAAATGGCAAAGCCACAAACTTAAAATATGCAGGTTTCTTAAGGTGAAAACTTGCCACCTTCATCACTTATTTGAGTGTGTTTGAACACAATGCAAACACAAATAAGCTCAATGAGCTTGGATCAAATTTTCACAAGTAAAATCAAAGGGAAAAATCCTCTAGTGCACAGGCAAACTTATTAAGCCATAAAATCATTAATAGCTTAAACTAATACCTCAAATCTACTCAAAACTTTATCAATTATGACAATCAAACTATCCAAAAAGAAATCACAACTGCATTTCACTTTAAGTGGTCATACAAGCTTAATCCAAACAACACCTTTAGGGGCTATGACATATTTCATAAAGCTATAAGAATTTGAAATAATATTTAACTAAACCTTAATACCAGACCACTAACAGCTTAAAACAACCTTAATAAACATGATCTATCAATCACTTAGGCTAGAATCAAAGATTTATGACTATGCTAACTAATTTTTAGGTTTTTAAGGTTTTATGACAAATATTAAGAAAACTAAGATCTAGTCTATATTAACCTAAAACAGATGATGAGAAATGACTAATAAGCAATTGATAACCACTAACATAGTTAGGACATAAGACAATTAATAACAGCTAATAAGGACGATTTTATACTAATAAAGCAATTATTAATGCTAAAAATTTGAAAGACAAGGGATTAAAGGAAACTTACTTGAAGCTTTAGCTTATCAAAAGCTAACTTTCTCAAATGGAGCTTATCAACATCTTGGATTAGCTTGGATAAGCCATTAGTTTAGTGAGTCCATGGGATCCCTTCCATCTTTGGATCCCCTTCCATAAGCTCAAATCCCAAATAAGAAAAGGTTTAACTGATTTTAGAGTTTAAGTAAATTTAAGGCTTATTTAAGCTCATATTCAAGCTTATAGACTTGAATGAGCTTATGAGAAGCTTATAGAAGCTTTGGTACAGTGGCATAACATATGAGATATTGAAACTTAGAGGATTTTGACAGATATTTAAAAGCCCATACGTACATTCATTAAAAAAAGCTTAATTACAATATTGAAAAGAAAATTACAATTCTTAATGAAAAATTTCTTAAGCTAAAACTATTTCCTACTTGCTACTCTCTATGTTCTCCTCCCCCTGTGTGTGTGATAGTGAGGGCTATTTATAGCCTGCTGATGAAGATTCTAGGCCTTTGCTTGCATCACAAACCTCTGTAATTCGTTTTCCCAATCATTGGATCAACAATAATAGCCCTTGGATCAAAAGATGCACACACAGATTGCCAAGCTGTCATTCCTTTAATGTGACAGCTTGTGCTAGTTATGTGAGTGATAATAGAGTAAAACCCATCTTCTTGTCTGCTTTCTCTACATCCACGTGGCCATCTAGCTTGAGTGAACCAATAAGAGCTCTTGATTTGACATAATTAACCCTGCCATTATGTTGTACTTCACTTGAATAGTCTTTTGTACCCCTTAATTATGAAAAACCTTTTGTTTTGACTATAGGTAACTTTAGAGGAGACGATGAATAGTACTCGTTCTTTCCTGCTCATTTTAACTGAAAGTGGGTAAACAGGATTTAAACTTTGGCCTAATGACAACTTAGGTCCTTGTCTTTGTTTATTGAAGGTGTAGTGTATATAAAGGACTTTTATAATTCTGGGACATAAATCATGGTCTGTGGTTTTATTAAAAGGGTATTGGCGAGGTTTGGGCTTTTGGCTAGTTTTGGCAATCCGGGTGGGATTTTAAGGGTTTAAGGGCCACATTTAGAGTTTAGGGATTCATTTGTGTAACATTTGAACAACCCCGCCCCCTTGAAACTTGGAAGGACTGAAATGAAACATTTGGGATTTGTCCTTTTTTTTTTCCTTTAGTGAGTGACTTTGACTTTGACTATTTTGACTTTCTTTGACTGAGGTTTGACTTTTTCTGGCTTTGGCTTTGAATCTTTGGCTTCTCTTATGCTCTTCCGTTTCCTGTGTCCGTGTTTGCCCGTTTTTGACTGTTTTCTTGTGATTTTTGTCTTATCTATACCTGCACACACAAAACATAAAAACAAGTATATTTTTGCCATTTTTAGTCTGTTTTGGGCTTAATTAGGCTATTTTAGGAATAAACGGATATGTGTATTTCACACATATCAAAATTCCCCAAACTAAACGATTGCGTGTCCTCACGCAATATTACATGCCTTATAACCAAATACCTCGAAACTTCCCCAAACTAAACCTTTGAAAAGTAGCAAAGATTTTTGTTGAGAGAGCTAAAAGATCACAAGTTATAAAACACCTGATTTCCCATTTCAAAGATTTTTTATTTTTTTAATGATTTTTCTTAATAATTAACTACCTAACTACAACTTATTCTTGTGTTGACATAATGTATTGTTTTCATTACCTCATTGGTAATTTTAAGGATCATGGAACAAAAAGCACAATTAAGTGTCTAAAAGATAACTTCATCATTCTCGATTTTTCACTTTTCCCATACTAAGCTTAAAAATAAGATCACCATTAAGTACGAGCTAAGATGCTAAGACTACTTATAATTACAACTTGTGAATTTCTCTTCCCGACATAAATCATATATTTAAGTGTGTGTGCTCAAATTAATTTAAACCATTAAATCCACATATTTAGATAGTTGAAATCCGACCAAGCTTTACACATGGGCCTTTTGGGCTAATATGTTAATCACTTAGTAAGATCACAACTCAAAGCAAACAAAAACCTCCTTAGCTAAGACATCGTTGGTTCACTTGTCCCATGAATGACTTTCTTCTCTAGCATCCCACCGTCATCGGGTAAGTGCTAAGGCTTTTGACACCCCATCCGGAGAATAATAATCGAGACGCATGAACTTCCGATGAAAAAGCCTTGTAGACTTTTGCAAACGTTAGTTCAAAAGAATACCTTGGTTTTAGAAAATGAAACTTTTACTATTTATTTTCTAACTTGCAACATTATTATTATTATTTACATTATTAGGCTAGGAACCGGTATCACTTTTCTTTCGACGACACATCGGCCACGCCTCCGACAAGAGCTCGTGTACTTATTATGATACCAACCCTAAATATACATCCTCCATCCTTTCTTTCGATGTCACATCGGGAGCGAACCGACAAATGCCCATGTACTTTATTGCGATGGAGTTTGTATATTAATTATTAACACTAAGGATTTATAACTTGCATCCTTTTTATTCACCAACTACATATTTTTTTCTTTTTCATCAAATATATTTTTTTATATATATATTCAACACATTATTTTTGCAACTAGAAAAATTTTATTTTAGAAAACCAAAGTATAAACTTGAACTAAAATTCTTATTTACAAATGATATTGACTTCATCGATAAAGCTTTTTCTCTAAATATGTTGATTAGACTTTTAAGAGTAAAACTCTAATTTGTAAAAATTAAAGAGAACACGTATAATTAATCATTTTAAGAACTTCGGAGAAAAAAACCCACAAGATATTCTTATAAGCCTTTAAGTTTTCCAAATAAACTTTGTTTAGCATCCTAACTCGTAATCAACACTATCATCTCTTATTCTTTGCAATTTAAAATCTCTAATAAAGAAATTCGCAAATACTTAGCCTATATAAAATCCAACTCGGCATATTTAAAATCTACTTGAGATTAGCACAAGTCTTCATTTACTAATGATTTCAAGTCTAGCATGTTTAAAGTCTACATGAGACTAGCACAAACTATCATCATTAATTGTTAAGGGTAAAAGCTAGAACTCTACACGTTCGATCGGGTCAAAAATTACTTCTTATTCTCACCAACGGAAAACCTACATTCGTGTCTTTAACACTTATTATTATTTTTTCCTACAAATAAGAACTTAAAAATTTAAAATTTTTGCTATTTTTGTGGGAAAACGGGTACGTGAGAACAAAACAATAAGCAGGTAACATCAAATCGATAGATTCCCTCCCCAAACTAAAACGAAACATTGTCCTCAATGTTTAAGGCCGGGTTCTACGAAAATCTAAGCCGTTTATTAAGTATGCAAAGATAAACGCGAATCGATCATGATGAAAGGATATCGGATCTCCCCAAACTAATTACGAACAAAGGATAAGAAGCTCGAGTGGAACGGGACAAAAACACCGAACACGAGAGGCTTCAAAAATTTGTTGGTTCAATCCTATAAAATCACAAACACAAACAACAAACAACGGAAAATCAGGAAGAGTACAAGCCTCTTCACAACACAACACATTAGTTAGAAAATAGAAAGAAAATAGAAAGGATAAGCATGGGGTGAACTCCCACGAACTGGCTTGTTTTTTGTCACCGAGTCGCAAGCTCGACTCGATCCCCGAATTTAGTTGTCCTTAGGGAAAGTCTGGAGGTCCGGGATAACCATCGGTGGTGTATCTCCTCCATAGTAGTGCTTCAAACGATGACAATTGACTTTGAAATTCGAACCGTCGGCATGAGACAACTTGGCAGTGCCATAAGGATAAACCTCGGTAATTGTGAAAGGTCCAGACCATCGGGATTTGAGCTTTCCGGAGAAAATCTTTAATCGGGAGTTGAAAAGCAAGACTTGATCACCAACATTGAAGATTCGGTTCTTTATCTTGGAATCATGAAGTTTCTTTGTCTTCTCCTTGTAGATTAGCGAATTCTCATAAGCTTGATCACGAAGCTCGTTAAGTTCGTTAAGTTGGAGCTTTCGATGATCACTCGCGGTTTTAAGATCGAAGTTGGCATGCTTAAGAGCCCAATATGCCTTGTGTTCTAGCTCAACTGGTAAATGACACGATTTTCCATAAACTAGCTTGTAGGGCGTGCATCCGATTGGAGTCTTGTAAGCGGTCCTAAATGCCCACAACGCATCGTCTAATTTGTCAGACCATGAGGCACGGTTTTCTCCTACCGTCCTTTCTAAGATTCTTTTAAGACCTCGATTCGTGACTTCAACTTGACCACTCGTTTGAGGGTGGTAAGCGGTGGAAAGACGATGTGTGACACCATATTTAGACATGACTCTATCAAACTTATCGTTACAAAAATGGGTTCCACGATCGCTTATAATCGCTCTTGGAGCACCGAATCAGGAGAAAAGGGATTTTAAGAATTTAACAACTACCCTAGCATCGTTGGTGGGGAGTGCCTTGGCTTTAACCCATTTTGAAAGATAATCGACGGCTACTAGAATATATTTGTTACCCCTAGACGACGGAAATGGTCCCATAAAATCTATTCCCCATACATCGAAAATTTCACAAACTTGGATTGCATTTTGAGGCATCTCATCACGATGTGAAATTTTGCCTTGTCTTTGACATGCATCACAAGATTTGATCAATTCGTAAGCATCCTTATAAATCGTAGGCCAAAAGAAACCGGCATCAAATACTTTCCGAGCGGTGATATTAGCACTATGATGGCCCCCGATGGGTCCTTCATGGGTCCTTCTTGTGAGTATTCTTCACACGTAACATCAATAAGATCAACTTTCTTCAACGATTCGAGATTGTTGTACGAAATAGAAGGCGTATCACCACATTTAAGGGTTAAAGATTGATCATCATTTCTAAGCGTTATCTCTCCTTCATACACATCTATTAAAGCATGAGCCGTCCTAAGAAAAGGTCTCCCGAGTATTAACGGTACTCGAGGATCGGCTATGAAATCAAGAACAACAAAATCGGCCGGAAAGTAGAATTTTCCTACCTTGACAAAAACATTTTCGGCTACACCGGTTGGTTTAGAAATTGTTCGGTCGGCTAATTCTAACACCATTTTAGTATCATTTAGGCCCGGGAGTCCAAGCTTTTTCCAAATGGAAAGAGGCATGAGATTAATGCTAGCACCTAAATCGGCTAGGGCTAAGCAATTATCAAACTCTGAAAAATCACATGGGATAAGAAATCGACCGGGGTCACCTAGCTTCTCCGGAAGCTTTTTAAGGACAACCGCACTACAATTTTCATTCAGAGGTGTCTTGGTTAACTCGATTAACTTGTCTTTGTTATTAAGCATCTTTTTGAACATAGGAGCAAACTTTGGCATATGAATGAGAGCGTCCGCGAAACTTAGCTCAAAGTGAAGATTACGGAAAATTTCCATAAACTTTGAAGCTAGGATATCATCCTTTTCACGGATTTTCTCTTTTGCAAGTCTTGAAGGGTAAGGCAAACTAGTCTTGGTCTTTTGAGTAACGAAAGGTTCATTGATTGGTTCTTTGTCTTTGTTTTGATCTTGGACCAAAGGAGGTTGGATGTCTTCGGTGCTAGGTAGCTCCGTATCCTTTGTCACCTCGGGTTCCTTTTCCACCACCGGCGGTGGAATTGGAGGTCCATCATATGAGGCACCACTTCGTGTGGTAATGGCCTTGGCTTCGTTCCTAGGGTTTGGAATGGTATTGCTTGGTAACGAACTCGAACTTGAAGCTTGGTTGGTATGATAGTTTTGCATAAAACTTAGCATCATGTTTTGAAAATCATCTTGCTTCTTTTGAGAATCATTGTAAACTCTTTGAAAATCATTTTGGTTTCTTTGAAAATTATCCAACTTCATTTGCAAATTATTCATGTTCGCATCATTAGCCTTAGCATAACTTTCAAAATCCGTTTTAGAAACACCTTGAATTTGTGAAACGGGAGGTAAAGCTTGATTAACCAAAGGTTGATTTGTTGGTGGTTGGTATGGTGGGGCTTGATAAACGGCTCCTTGATTGTTTTGACGGTTTTGGTTGAAATTGCCTCCACGGTTTTGATTCGAATTGAAATTGTTTCCTTGGTATCGGTTTTGATTTCCTTGATTGTTTTGAACATTCGATTGATTGAAACCCGGTGGTCTCATTTGATTTGCCAAAATAGGATTACGATTTCCTTGGTTATTTTGAACGAAATTGCCAACGGCGGCGGTTTGTTGGAATTGATGAATGTTATCATGAAAGACGGGAAAATCGTTCCTTGTTAACGGACAATTGTTGAAATTATGGTTTGAACCACATGTAACACAAACTTCCTCGACTGCTTTGACGGTAGCAGGAGTCGATTGTTTTTCACTAATCGCTTTCTCTAAACGGCTCATTCGAATATTCATTTTGTCTTCAAGTAAGGCGGCCATTTGTTGAATCTCGAAAGAATTATTAGAAGGTGAAGAAGTAGAAGAAGGAGCATTCGTAATCGCTCTTGAATCATTCGGACGACTTCTTGAATAACGCACTTTGGATTTACTTTCGATTATGGCTAAACCTTCTCGAGGCATCTTATCTAGAAAATTGCCACCCGCGGCGGAATCTAAGGCATCTTGATCATTGGTATTCAAAGAATTGTAAAACGTATCAAGTTGATGTAATTCCGAGAAACCATGGTGAGGACATTGACGAAGAAGTCCTTTGAAACGTTCCCATGCTTCGTTGAAAGTTTCATTCGGTTTTTGGTAGAAAGTGGTGATTTCATTTCGAAGGTAAGTTGTTTTTGAAGGTGGAAAGAATTGGTTTATGAATTTCGAGACAAGATCATCCCACGTAAGAATTGATCTAGGAGGTTCCTTATCTAGCCAATCTCGGGCTTCACCGTCTAGAGAGAAAGGAAAAAGCAAAAGCTTAATCGAAGTGTTCGGAACTTCGGGATGTCTAAACGTTGAAGTGACTTTGTTGAAAAATCGAAGATGGTTATGAGGGTCTTGTCTACCCGTGAACTTATTACTTTGCACAAGATTGATCAAAGGTTGTTTAAGCTCAAAATTGTTTGCATTAATCGGTGGAACAACAATAGCATCTTCGTATCCCTCGATGGGAGCTTGAAGCATTTGAGCCATGGTACGATTGTCGGCCATTGGAATCTCGGGTTCCTCAACAATAACCGTTGTTATTTGTTGTTGTCGACGATTTCGATTACGAGCTTGAGATCGAGTGCGCATGCACTAAAAATAAAGAAATTAAAAAGAAAACAAAAATTACACTAATTTTTTTGGATTTTTGAAATATTTAACAAAAATGAAACTTTCGAGGACGAAAGGATCTTCAAACCAAATCAACAAACGTAAACGAAGGAATCTTTACACAAATCCCCGGCAACGGCGCCAAAAACTGATTGATATAGTTTTATACACTATAAAATATATATACTAATATAACCTTAAGAGCAATTAAGAAAATTACCAAGTTACCCTTGATAAAATTCACTCTCAAAAATATATAATACAATATATATATAATACGTATATTAAACCGGGAAGTATGATCACCCGGGTCGTTTCCCCAACGACTTGTGCAATTGAAACCACGTTTTAAGCTTGGATTATGATTTGAATAAGAAAATAGATGATTTGATGATCTATAACTACCAAATAAAAGTAACAATTAAAAAAATGAACAATTAAAAGCAATTAAGCACTTAAAAAGATTAACGGGAAGCAAATAAAACGCGACAAATAAGCAAGTAAATCAAAATTAACTCCTAAAAATGCAAACTAAATTTCTAAACCTAAATTAGGACGAAAGAAAATTTTAAGAAAAAGAAAAATATTTTTTTGATTATTTTTGAATTTTTTATGAATTAAAAACTATTTAAATCTAATTAAATCCTAAAAAATAGCAAATAAAGTCCTAAAAATTGGGAAAAATAATTTTTAAGCTTAGAAAAGTCTAAAATGTTATAAAAGCTAAGGAAACTATTTTTAACTATTTTAAAAATTAAAATCCTATTTTTAAAATTAAAAATAAAAGCTCAAAAAATGAAATTTAAAATCTAAAAAGGGTGAAAATGATTTTTCTTAATGTAAAACTAAAGCTATTTTTTATAAACCTAAAAACTATTTTTTTGTAATTTTTTAAAACTTTTTTCTATTTTTTATGTATTTTCTAAAATTAAAACCTTCGAAAAATCCTAGAAATTAATAAAATAAAAGGAAAAATCTGAAAAATTTAGGGAAAATCTAAAATGTAACAAAGATGATAGGAAAAATAAAAGAAAGCTTCCAGCTAAACAAATAAGCTCAATAAGCCCTATGATAAGCTACGGCTTATTTATTTTAAAGGGAATGAGAACAAGTATAAAGATAAAATGAAAGGGAAATGGTTGGATGAGCTAATGAAGCACGCTGGTAAACACGTTGGGTCTATGAACTGAGGGTCTTGGGTTCAAGTCTGGCATGCCCCACTTTTTGCTTATTTTTTTATTTTTGCTTTTTATAAAAAATTTTTTGTAATGTAACCTAAAGTAATTGTAATCATAATGCTAAAAAAACTATTTTTTTGTATTTTTCTGACACTTTTTTCTATTTTTTATGATTTTTTCGAAAATAAAAACCTGAGAGAAATGATTAATAAATTATTACTAAATGGAAAAAATGTGAAAAAATTTTAGGGAAAATCCTTAAATGAAACAAAGTTTCCAAAGGATAAAATTAAGAAGTAAACTGCTTATCACAATTAGCTATGATTGTAAGCTTATTATGCTACGAACTTTTCAATAAAAATAAGAAAAAGGGAAAAAACGTGTCAAGTATTAATTGGGGTTGAACTGGAGATACGTATGGACTGAAAGCTCATTGTAGCAAAATGGAGTTAACACGTTGGATTTGTAAGAGTAGAGGTGTGGGTTCTAGTCTGGCAAACCCCTTTTTTACTCCCTTTTTTTTATTTTATTTTTGGCAAAACTAAAAAGTTGTTGGGAAACTTATAATAAGGATTACAATTATAAGCATTTTAATAAAAGGAGCTTAATAAGCTCTCTAAGAGCTTATGAAGAAACTGTTTACAGAAAGATACCTTTTAAAGGCTTAAAAGCTTAATTTCACTTAAAACATTTGCACACACTTCATTATAAGCTCAAATGTAAATCTAAAAGTTGTTTTAGAATCCTTAAGATGTATATAAGCTAAAAATGACAAGCTAACTTAACAACTAACACTTAAAGTTTACTAAATCTATGGTTAAATAACATCAAATCTCAGAAACCTTAACTCTAAAAACTCAAATCATGTTAGCTAAAAAGCGTAATAGCAAATGACATAGTGAGCTTTTGGAAACTAGACAAACTACAATTATAAGCTATTGTTCTAATGCATAAAACCTAAACCTATAAGTAGATCTAAAGAATTTAAAACTACTTACTGTTTTGGGTCTTTTTGAGATTTTTGTATGACTTTTAGAAAGTAATGTACTAGGATAAAATTAATCTAGGTATGTAAAAACAAGTTTTTTAGAAAAACTAGCTAATCCAATATGTGATCTAAAAGCTTATGGAATTTTAAAGCCTAAGTCCTACAAACAACTAGCTTAGATGAAGCTTAAAAGACAGCAGTAGTAACTAAAGTTACTACTGCTGATGCAATTGACCAAGAAGCACAAACTCAATTGTCGGTTAGCCAAAGTTGCTTTCATGACTAGACACACTCATATGAGTGTTATCTAAGCACAATCATGCAAAAACATAAGCTCACAAAAGCTAGGCTCCAAAATTCTTGCTTAGCTTAAACCTGAAAAACCCTCCTTGGTGCTGGAATTAAAAATATTAAGCTATAGACTAACTTTAAGCTTAATCTTATTCTAGAAACTTGACAAAATCCTAGTCAAAATTTGAAACTTAACTATCAAGAAAAGAGTTTAGTTTTTAAGCAATTTAACAATATTTCATAAAAACTTTTGTATTTAAAATTACTTATTTTAAATCCTTATTCCCCGATTTGATACTAACAAATAGCTTTATATAACAAGCTTATTATAACCAATTTAGCAATCTACTTTAGCTAGAATTAAGAATCTATTTCATTAAACTAATACTTTTGGGTTTTTTTATGGATTTATGACATAATTTAATGAAAACTATGATCTAGTTATGTATCTAACTAAAAATAAAGATGATGTTTAAGCTCTAACTGATTAAAATAAGCACAAATAAGCAATGGATAAGAAAATAAGAATAATTAATAAGCAAATAAGAACAATTAATAAGCAAATAAGCAAAACTAAGCTACTTAAGCAATTTTAAGCTAAAATTTAAAAGACAAGGAAGTAAATAAAAGACTTACAGATTTCTTCAGCTAAACAGAAGCTTTAATGCTCTTAGAGCTTATCTACAGCTCTAGCTTATCCTTGTGGATAAGCTAGTTAAAAGTCATTGGTTACCTTCCATGTTTGAAATTCCCCTTTCCATAAGTCCAACAATCCTTAAGCTAAGGTAATTCATAAGCTTGTTTTTAAGGTCTAGGTATGTTTAAATGACTTGATTAAACTCTAATTCAAGCTTATAGACTTAATTGAGTGGCGAGTAGCTTATGGAAGATTATAGACAATTGCTTATAAGCATGAAGGGAAATAAAATACATAAAAAGCTTATGACTTATTTATTTCAATGCAAAACTATAATTTCATTACTTACAAAAACTTGATTACATTACTTGAGGAAGAAATTACAAAAAGCTTTTAAAGAAATTAACAATTACTTAAGCTTAAATTTGAAATTACTAACCTAAAATCCTAAAGACTACTACACAACACATACCCCCGCGTCGCCCTGAGAGTGAAGTGGCGTCTATTTATATAGCACTCCAAGAAGGTTCTAGCACCAAAATCAGTTAGACGCGCCTCTCAATCCGTACCCTTCATTTCTTCAATCATTGGGAATTAATATTTGGCGTTTAGATAATAACTGAGTCTCACACGGGATTGCCAGCGTGGTCAATCCGGTGATTGAGACATTAATTGTCGTTACTTCTGTGAGTACTAGATAGAATCGCGCGCGATGTATCTAGAGATACCCTTTTCCCTGCCGCGAGAGCTTTTCAATCAACCCCATACGTTTGTCATTCCTCCCTCGCTCGCTCCCCTCTCTTCGAGAACCATACCAATGTAGGCTGCGCCACCTTGAAGTGAAGTTTTGACCTGCATCTTGTTCCTTGTCCTTGAATTGTTCTATTTCCCTTCAATTGACCCTCATCTATATATATATATACAGAGATGATTTTTACTTGTGGTTAAGTGGAAAAGGAAACCCCCACCACCCCCCTCCAAGTGATTCTAGTATCCCAACTATTTTTCCCGCTTCTTTTTAACTGTTGGGTAAAAAAAAGGTATAAGTTTGGGTAATTGTCGATTTCAGTCCCTGCCCCCCCCCCCTGTACCGCGGCGCTTTCTTAAAGAGGTGTAAATTTCTTCGCGCTAATAAATGTGCACGAGATCTTAGTACCGTAGATCGTTTACTAAAATCCTTCGCGCGCCCTCTATGGGCTGGGAAATTGGGCTTTTCGTGCTTGGACTGTGGTTTTACTTGTCTCGCCCGCGGTAACTAAAGGGTTGAAAGAAAGATTAGGCCCCCATTTAGGTTTAGGGCTAATTGTGTAAGCTTCTCTGATACTTAAAGGACTGGATTTGTAATCTTTGGATTTTTGTCTTCTAGTGTTTTGGACTAAGTTGACCAAGAGTTGACTGAGAGTTTTTCTGACTTTTTGACTTTGGTTTTGAATTACTGGCTTTTTTTCTCTTCCGTTACTCCGATCCGTGTTTCCCAGTTTTTGGACGATTTTCTTGTGATATTTGTCTTATCGCGTACCTGCACACTCCAAACACAAAATACAAGTATATTTTTTTGCCATTTTTTTGTCTGTTTTGGAGTCTTTTAAGGTCATTTTTGGTTTTTATGAACGGATATGTGTATTTCACACTATCCAAAAATTCCCCAAACTAAATACGATATGCATGTCCTCACCGCAATATTATATGCCTTATAACCAAATATTACAAAAACTTCCCCAAAACTTAACCTTTGAGAATTGGCAAAAGATTGTTGTTGAGACGAGCTATTGAGATTACATGTTATAAAACACCCGTTTTACCGTTTTTCCCATTTTCAAGATTTTTTTTTTATTTTTTATTTATTTTTCTGGTTTTTAACTACGATAACTTCACTTATTCTTGTGTTGACATAATGTAATGTTTTCATTACCTTTATGGTAACTTTAAGGATCGAGGAACAAAAAGCACGATTAAGTGTCTAAAAGATAACTTCATCATTCCCGATTTTTTCACTTTTCCCAAGTAAGCTTAAAAATAAGATCACCGTTAAGTACGAGCTAAGATGCTAAGACTACTTATTTAATTACAACTTGTGGATTTTCTTTCCCGTACTTCAAACTCATATATTTAAGTGTGTGTGCTCAAATTAATTTAAACATTAAATCCACAAATTTAAATAGTTGATATCCGACCAAGCTTTACACTATGGGCCCTTTTGGGATATATGTTAGATAACTCAGTTTAGATCACTAAATCTCCTCAAAGATAACAAAAAACCTCATTAGCTCAAGACATCGTGGGTGCATTGCCTCCATAATATGCCTTTCTTCTCTACATCCCACGTTCATCGGGTATTTCTAAGGTTTATGTTATTTATTTTTTTCCATGTTTCGTCATTTCATTTTATATATTTGATATATATCCCCCCCCCACTATATATAAGACGAGAGAGAGAGAGAAGACTTTCTTTTTGAAAAATTCACAGTTAAGTTTGAACTAAGACCCCCTAATATTTTTTGCTATATACTACATAAAAATTGGTGAATTTAAGTTTAATCTCCTCAAAAAAATGCACGTATATTAGTTCGGTTAAGAGCTTATGGGAGAAAAAGCCACAAATTACATACATGAGCTCTTAAGATTTCCAACTAATCCTTGTTTAGCATTCCACTCATACTTAACACTATCATTTTTCGTTCTTCTCGTGTATTTCCAAGATACGGCGTAGCCTAAAAGTTATGGTAACAAAGCTTAGAGCTCCAATCACGCTTCGATCGGGTCAAAATTTTATTCTTATTTCTATCCCAGCAGGATAGGAAGTCAAAATTATGACAAAACACTTATTTTATTTTTGAAAATTTAAAATTTTATCATTTTTTTTGAAATTTTTGTAGGAAAACGGGGTACGTGCGAGCAACGGGCAAAGGTAGGTAAGATCATATCGAAGATATACTACCCCATACTAAAATTAAACATTGTACTCAATGTTTTCTAGCCTAAGACTTAAAAAAACCATACTAGAACTCAAAAAGTTGAATGCATAACTCAAGCCTGAAGAAAGTATCACAAAAATCTCAAGACGTTTACAAGGTGTGCAAAAGATAAATGTTAGTACGATATAATCTTTAGGATATTCGGATTTCCCCAAAACTAATGGCAACCAAAGGCTAGGGAAGCTCGAGTGGACCAGGACAAAAAATCCCGAAACGAGAGTCATCAAAAAATTTAGCGTGAATCCTGCAAACAATCACAAGTACTCAAACAATGAGGAACGGGAAGAGTTTCAAGCCTCCTACATCACAATTGAAAGAGAAGAAGATAGAAGGATAGCATGGGGTGCCTACCACGAGCGCTTTATTTTTGGTAACTGAAGTCACTGATAGCTTGTCTCGATCCCCGAAATTCATTCGTCCTTGGAGAGAGTATATTGGAAAGAGAAAATTCTCAATCGGGCTTTCTTTTAATGTTTGGGTAAACATTTAAGGCACCATGAGTTCCATCCCGATGAGATGCCACCAGTTCTAAGTGGAGATGCCGGGGTCAAAAACAATGGTGTCCTTTTTCATTCTTGATGGAGGAAGTAAGGGAGAAACTCTCGGAGGTTAAGTGAGATCAAAGAAGAAAAGTTCCGTAGTATGAAAAATGTGAAGGAATCGTCAACTTCAACATTAATCTCACCTCCCCCTGGGTCAAAACATTCGTCTTCATTAAGCTCGTAAACATTGTTTATCACGGGCACATCGGGTTCCATGTCGTTAAACGCTCAAATTCGAGAATGGGATCATCGTTAAGCAAGTTGTCAATAATATCCTCTTCCGAGTCAATATCACATTCAATAGCTGGTGGTATCAAATCATCTGGTCCGAAAAATATATCGATCTCTTCCCTATTAGAGTCACTATCCTTGATGATTGTATGAAAATTTTCCGGCGACCGAGAAGATAAATTTCCGCATAGCAACAACATTCGATTGATATAATCCTCGTGCTCTCTAACAATTCATGGAGGAATCGTGATGACTTCACCAGCGAACTCATGGTGAAGAGGATCATTCTTGGGAGAAAAAGTTATCAAAGTATCATGGTTTGATTCATTCTTAACATGTTGTGGTTCATGATCGAAAAATACATTGGAAGAGAGATTATGGGTGTTATCATCACTAAGCAAACTCTCAAGATATAATACGTCCCCCTTTGAGTCATAATAACCTTCCTTAATATACGTAGGAATTTCGATAGCTAGAAAAGCATCGATCTCATCATTGTCGCCTCCTGGGTCGAAACACTTAGCTTTATCAATTGGAGCATCGTACAAAATTCTTTTCCAATCATTCGTTTTACATTCCAAATCAAATAAATCGTCATTCTCTTTGAAAGGTGGTTCATCGATGAATCCCTCGAGAATGGAAGCAACGCTTTTCATAGGAATAGACGGATCATGGTGAAGTAGAATCTCAATGTCGTCTCCTAGAGCGAGACACTCATCCTTATTAGAATCAGAAAGAGGTGTGACTAGGAAAGTCGACTCATCAAGGTTGGAATCATAAAAATCCTTGCACTCGATTTCCTCTAACACTTCATCAAAAAGAGGGTTTATGTTACTAGAGTTGAAATTGACATCAAATTTGAAAAGAGGGTTAGAGAAAGTCACAGAATCATCACGTGGAGCGTTGATGGAAGATAAATCATCACACAAAGGTAAAACATTTTCACTATCACTCCTGGATGTATCCTCAAATTCTCTTGGGATTGGGATAATTTCCTCAACACTAAAAATACTAAGGTGCTCGTCCCCCATTATGAGAGAATCCTCGGGCTCAATAGATGGTAAAGTGGATGTGATTGCAAAAACTGAAGAAACTTGAGGTGTTTTGTTTGAATGGAAAATTCTCTCCTTGCAAATAACTATAAAATTCTTCAAACAAGGTGTGATATGAGTTTGTTGTTTAGCCATCGGCTCTGTGAGATTCTTCACTTCCTGCTTTTCTTTTTCATCGTTGACATCTTCCGATGGAGGCAAGCAAACTAGAGCGGGTTCGTCGGTGAACTTCTTAAAATTATCCTTGCATGTTTCATTAACCATTTTAATTGACTCGTTTACATGCTTTTTTGTTGTGCCATTGACATGAAAAATTATTTGTTCATTTCCGTCCCTTAAAATAAGCTCTCCTTCATATACATCAATTAAAGCACGACCGGTCCTCAAAAAGGATCTTCCTAAAATGAGAGGTACTCGAGGATCGGCTTTGAAATCGACAACAACAAAGTCAGTAGGAAAATGAAATTTCCTAACTTTGACAAAAACGTCTTCGGCGAGTCCTTTAGGATAAGTAATTGATCGGTCCGCTAACTCTAAAGTCATCCGAGTTGGTGTAAGACATCGACTTTAGCACGATCGACCTCAATTCCCGACTTTGAAATTTTATGCCCTAACACAATTCCTTCTCTACACATAAAGTAGCACTTCTCCCAATTAAGAACTAAATTTGTGTCTTCACACCGTTTTAGCATCTTTTCTAAATTGGAGAGGCACGAATCAAAACTATCCCCAAAAACCGAGAAATCATCCATAAACACTTCCATAGTCTTTTCGATCATATCATGGAATATGGCCATCATACACGTTGAAAAGTACCGGGAGCATTACACAAGCCAAAGGGCCCCCTCCCCCAAGCGACGTAACGCGAAAGTTCCATATGGGCATGTGAAAGTAGTTTTCTCCTGGTCCTGGGGATCTATTGGTATTTGGAAATACCCTGAAAATCCATCTAGAAAACAATAAAACTCATTCCCGGCTAATCTTTCTAACATCTGATCCATAAACGGCAATGGAAAATGATCTTTTCGAGTCGCTTCATTTAATTTCCTATAGTCTATGCAAACTCTCCAACCGGTAACTAAACGTGTCAGAATTAATTCATTCTCTTCATTAGCAACAACGGTTATTCCTCCTTTCTTGGGAACACAATGCACTGGACTAACCCATGGGCTGTCAGAGATCGGGTAAATCATTCAGGCATCAAGAAGTTTTAGGACCTCCTTTTTTATTACCTCGTGAATTTTTGGGTTAACTCGTCTTTGACTTTGAACCGTAGGTTTGTAATCATCCTCCATCAAGATTTTGTGTGTACAAAAACGAGGGTCGATACCCTTGATCAGACGGTGATTTTCAAGCAATGGGCCCTTTAATGAGATTTTGAGCAACATAAGAGAGCATCTTTTTCATCATTTTTTAAACCTTTTGCAATAATCACTGGTAACTTGTCGTTTTCTTCCAAGAAAGCATATTCTAAGTGAGACGGTAAATCTTTTAACTCTAATTCCGGAGGCTCTTCAATAAGATTTTGCCTCGTCACTTCACTTTGTTTAAGGTCCATCGAGAAGTTGAAACGGTCAATATTACAATTTTATTCGATCAAAACAAATATCTTCCTCCGG
Source organism: Tanacetum coccineum (assembly GCA_026074375.1). Lineage (NCBI taxonomy): Eukaryota > Viridiplantae > Streptophyta > Magnoliopsida > Asterales > Asteraceae > Tanacetum > Tanacetum coccineum. The sequence goes on from BQNB010000760.1 coordinate 72,737, forward strand.
AACGCAATCGCATATCAATTTCTGTGAAATCGAATTTATCCGTTAAGATAAGCTTCAATTTCTCAAAAAGATCGAAGTAAATGCTCAGACGTCAGGTGGGATTGTGCCATCCCCCCCGAAAGAATTAGGAAATCCTAGCAATTCCAGAGCATACTCCTCACAAACTGCATCAATGATGTCAATTCGGTTTACTGACTTGTCATTTGTAGAGGAGTATCTCGGGTTTGGATCTAATTAAAAAGTGACGGCTTCGTTATCACCCGAAGGGTTATTTCCTTATCCTTAAACATCAATTAAGCCACGACCGATCCTCAAAAAGAATCTCCAAGTATGAGAGGTACTCGTAGGATCGGCTTCCGAAATCGACAACAACAAAGTCAGAATGAAAATACAATTTCCAACTTTGATAATAACGTCTACAGCAAGTCCTTTAGGATAAGTAAATCGATCGGACCGCTAACTCTAAATCAAACCATAAAAGGTGGTGTAAGTTCCGGCAGAGAAAGCTTTTTCCAAATAGAAAGAGGCATAAGATTTATGCTCGCACCAAGATCGGCCAAGGCGTGACATACATCCATTCCTGGGAAATTACATGGAATAATAAAAAGAAACTTGCCAAGGAACCTCAAGCTTTTTGGGAACTTTTGAGGAGCATCGCCGAGCATTCTCGTTCAAGGTATCTTATGCTAACTCAAGCAACTTTTTCCCTTATTCATGGAGCAAAAAACTCTTAATCGTAGGAGCAAATCTTGGCATCAAAAGTAAAGCATCCGCGAAACTAATATCGAAGCGCAAATCTTGAAAGATTTGGAAGATCTTCTCCATTTGATTCGAAGCTTTGTCACGGGACTTTTGATCATCACGTCGTGAAGGATATGGAATAGGTAAACTCTTCGGAATATCAGATTCCGAAATGGGAGTGGTTTTAGGCAAAGTCTTCGGAACATCGGGTTCCAGAATAGAAATGAGGAGATAACCGAGGATGGATTGTTTGATCGGTACCTTCCTTGAAATTTTGTTTGATCTTTATCCTATTCTCCTCGGTTTCTCGTTCTACTACCTCTTTAGGAGAAGGATTAGTAGGAATCGAGGGTCCCTCGTAAGCAACACCACTTCGAGTAGTGATCGCTTTCATCTCACCCTTCGGGTTTGGAATGGTATTACTCGGAAGAGTACCCGAATGTAAGAAAAAAGAAAAAACAATAAAAAAAAAAAAAAAAAAAAAAAAAAAAATAAAAAAAAAAAAGGCGTTGAGGCTTGGTTTATAAAACAATCCACAAAATCAGTTTTTGCAATTCTTTTGGAAAGTTTTTTGTTGATCATCATGACGCTGTTGAATTTTACGTGTTTTAAATTTCCATTCTTAAGCTCCTTTCAATTTTGGATGTGTGGCCTGGGGATATGTAGTAGCGCATTATTCCTCTTGTAACTTGAAAAATCATTTGAAATCTCTTGTTGAACTTGATTATTAGGCATTTGAAAAAGTTGGTTTTGAAATCCTTGGTTTTGAAAATTTAGAGCATGATTATTTTGATTTTGAAAACCTTGATTTCCATGAAAATTATTTCCCCAATTAAAATTATTCCCTTAAACTTGATTATTGAACCTATTTTGACCATTGTTTTGTCCCGGAGCAAAACCTGGTGGTGTCATTTGATTACTAACACGGTTTGGAGGGTTAACTTGATTGTAAGTACCCGTGGTCTCACAAACACTAGCCTGATTGTTATCGGTAGCCGGACAATTATACCAAGAATGGGCACCGCCACAAGTAACGCAAGATTCCTCAACCGCTTTAACCGGAGCGGGAGTGACAACTTTTTTAGAAACAATCTCAACTTAGGTCGAAAGTTGATCCGCAAGCTTATCAATTCTCTCATCCGTTTTACTAGAAGTAGCATTCATCCTAGAAGCATTTGATCTATTTCGTGAATAACGAACTTTTGATTTATTCTCAATTATGTTTAAAGCCTCTCTAGTCATCTTACTCAAAAGATTTCCACCCGCTGCGACATTTAAGGAGTCTTGTTCATTCTCGTTTAAACCATTATAAAAGGTATCAACTTGAGTTAACTCCGTAAATCCGTGATGAGGACAAGCTCTAAGCAACTCCTTAAAACGTTCCCACGCTTCACTAAAAGTTTCCTCGAATTTTTGTGTAAATCGAGAAATTTCATTCTTTAAGTGAGTGGTTTTCGAAGGAGGGAAAAATTGATTCACAAATTTGGTAACGAGATCCTCCCAAGTCAAGATTGAATTTGGTGGTTCTTTCTCGTACCAAGTTTTAGCAGCTCCCTCGAGCGAATATGGAAACATCATAAGCTTAATCACATCGTTAGGCACATTCCTAAATCGTAAAGTCGAGGTAATCCTTTTGAAACTATTGATATGAGCATGAGGATTTTCACTCTCACGACCGTAAAACGGGTTCGCTTGAACCAATTGAAGCAAATTCGTCTTAATCTCAAAATGATCCGCATTGATTTCTGGTAAAACAATAGCTTCTCCGTACCCTTCCTGGGTGCCCGGAGTAGCTCTTCCATGGTACGTTCTGCCATTGGTGCAACGATAGTACGAAGCTCGGGTTCGACTATGTTTGGAGCACGTCCTTTGTTTCGACGTCTCGGAATGGTGACGTTTGAATTATTTGGAAAATAGGAATTTCTAGTGCGCATGCACTAAACAAACAAAAGAAATGAGAAAAGAAACGAGAAAAGGAAATATTTTTTTTGTTTACCGAATAATCAACAAACTTAGGGTAACTCTCTTAAGTAAAATAAATTTTACAAAAAAGGTGCGTCTTTTTCTTTAGTGACACAAACGGTAAAAAAATTTAATCTTTGGTTTGTGAACTTATTGATGGATAATACCTCAATTGAAGGTATTATTTGTTGGTGTTCTTTTACCAACTTTGTAACTTTTAAATATACCACAAATAACGAGCGAAATCGAAAAATCCGGAGAGAGCAAATATTTTTGTCTTTTTGTTTTAATCTTTTACTTATACTAAAAAGAAAAGAAAATATTTTTACTTTTTATTATTTTTTTAAAATTTTTTTTTTGTATTTTTGATTTTCTTAAAAGCGTAACTTTCGAAGACGAAAGGTTCTCCAAATCACGATCGACAAACTTCAAACGAAAGAATCTTAATCACAAATCCCGCGGCAACGCGCAAAAACGATTAACAAAGTTTTAAACACGTAAAATAATATAAGTATAGAAAATTACCAAACTACCCTTGAGGACAAAGGTAGTAAGGAAAATTCTCACAATTATATATAATAATACGTATATTTACCGGTAAGTGATTACCGGGTCGTTAAGTCCCAACGATTTGTGAAATTGAAACCACGTTTGTTGTTTGGACAATGATTTGAATTGGTTCAAAGATGGTTTGTTTCCTAAAATCCTAAAAGTGAGCAAATTAAAGGACAATTAAACCTAACTTTAATAACGGGAAATTGAACTTTAACTAAAAACGCAAAACAGAAACCCTAAACGGCGATTAAAAACCCTAAATTTCCAAAATTAAATCTAATATAAATTTTTATCTTTTAATAGACTCTAATTGACTAAAAGTAATTAAAGAAAACTAGAACACAACAATTGAAATAGCTTAAACACACAAAAACGAGACGGAACGAATCACGTTCTTAAAAATTAAAATTTCGGCAAATTGTAACCCTACGAAGCAAACTAATTTTCTTAGAAACTAATGATAAAAGAAAATTTTCTAAAAAAGAATTATATTTTTTTGATTATTTTTCTATTTTTTATGATTTTTTAAAGTTTTTAATAAAAATAAATGTTTAAAAATACAAAATAATTATAAAAATTCTGAAAAAATTACAGAAAATAGCTTGAACTAATAAGAACCTAGGAAAAATAAGATTGGTTACACAACTTATTGAATAAGCTATAACAGCTTATTAAGCTAAAAGGGAAAATGTATACAAATAATAAATGTTGTGAAGCTATAACGAAAAAGACCACAGGTGTTAAAACCTAATTGTAGGCTTCATAGATTGTTTTGCCCATCTAGGATATAATAACATTAAATGATATAAAGCACAGCGGAATAACAAATAAGAACATCAATGTTATCACAAGGTTTCTTTATTCATACTAATAAATTATAAACACTTCGACTTAATCAGTCGACTATGCTATCTAGATAACTAACTATTACACAAACTAATAAGCTAACTATTAGACTCTCATTGGAGAGATCTAACTATGATGGATTATAAAACTATTCACCCATAATTCCCTTTATATAGAGAGATATTAAGGCTTACAAAGGAAGCTAATTAATTATATTAGAGAAGCTAATTAAAACTAATTAACAACATTCCTTTTATCTTTGATATTCTTTGACTTTCATGCCTATCATCATGGAAATCTCCAGCTTTTAATTCTTCCATAGTAGAATACCAAAGTGTCAAATTTAACCCTTGTTTGTTTCATTCGTCTTCATTTTATGCAAATGTAATTTTGTAATAATCAAATCTGAGATCCCACAATCTTTCCCTATTGAATAATTACAAAACAATCTTCATGAATAAACAATCTCAAAGCTTCCCTTGAAAAAGATCTTCTGTACCTGTCACCACTTTAAATCAAGCGCAAACCATATAGTCTTCTTCCCCTTTTTGTAATCATTAAATAAGGGTCTTCTATAGAAAAGCAATTTGTGAACACTTCCCCTTAAGTGGTACATATAGATGGTTAAACATGTTAATAGATGAAGTCAGAATGGTGATGGACGTGGTTATTGTATATGCAGGTCACGTGGTGTTTGTGGTGATTCGACATGGTCTGACAATAGCAGCAGCAAAGGATGTTGCTGTGAGGTGAACCATTACGTGGCATGGTGATATGGCTGTCATGAACGTAGGGTATAAGCAGGCATAAAGAATATTCAAACTGCAAAGTAATCAGTATCGAAAGGTATGGGCTGTGATGTTAAATATTGTTAATACTGCCTTCACGTGGAACATTGATACTGTTAAAGGCTTTTGGAATATATGTTCGCACAAGGAAGGTTACAACTGTTCGAGTGAAGAAGGTTTGTACTGTTAGGATTATCCGAGAAAGGGTTTCTACTGTTTGTTTCGTCCGAGAAGATTTTACAACTGCTAATGGTATCCGATAAAAAGTTACAGCTACTAGTATTATCAGATATTGGGTACTACATGTTTTTGGTTCTCGGATGTGAAGAAGATATTGGGATAAAACATATTTTTGTTCTCGGTGACCAGGAGATCTCGGACAGATGAGTGACACACACAGGAAGTTTTTGGATTTGGTTTAAATGTTTTTAAATGTTTAAAGGCTAATATTTTTGGATTTATTGCAAAAATTGGTTACGGAGTTTATTTGGTATCTCTTATTTGAGATTGAAGTAAGTTTTACGAAGGAGTTTACTTATTTTATCTTGAAATCGGGGTTGGGTGGTTGCATGATTTCAATGATAACTTGTTTGGTTATATACGGTTTAATAGACGAATGACTGATAAAACTATTATTTTTACCTGATGTAAGGAGAATACATTGATAGTACTCAAAGGTATTATACTATCACTTGGCTCAGTGACTCATGTAATAAGGCATGCGGATTATCAAGAGATTGCGATCACTTATTTTTTTGTCTTGGTATGAGTTCGAACGTCCCTGGATAGTGCAAGAATAAGACACAAGTTTAGAGAGATTCCTACTTCTCATCAAATTCGTTATACTCGGATTTCTTCATCATGATCCAAATTCATAGAGCCTACAGAAATTGAAGATTCAAGAAATGTTTAACATATGGGTTTTCAGGGGAAGCATATAGTTTAAAATGTTTTAACATTTTACATGCTACATTGAGGAAAGGAGTTTTTAGCTACTAACTAGCTTTTGTTACTACTGCTCAAGTTCATTTTTCTTAAGGTGCATCATAGAGGGCAATTTGAGACATTGGAAAGCTTGGATTAGAAATGTGATATATGTTGTGTTGTAAAGATCAAAGTTGCATATCTTCACAGTCCCCTATTGGTTTATGACAAAAAGGGAAGATGTTACAAAGATGATATTATTTGCAACTTATTATGTGTGGTGGCACGACATGGCAAGGAAATCTTAACTTTAAGGGAAGATCTAAGTAAGGGAAAGAATTTATTGTTTGTTTTGTCATCATCAAAATAGGGAAGAAGATTGTTATGGGAATTATTGATTGATAGAACAAAAAGAAACAATATATGAAATAAAAGGAAACAAGACAAGGAGGAAGAATTCTTGGTCAATGTGCTTTAATGAGTCAAAGATGAAGAATTCTTGGTCAACTTGCTTTAATGAGTCAAAGATAAGGAATTCTTGGTCAACGTGCTTTAATGAGTCAAAGATAGTTATTAAGAAAGAAGAAAGTTTCATAATACAATTAGAATTCCTTTATGAATGTTTTAATTAGTTTCCTTGTAAGTCTTATGGACTCTCTATATAAAAAGATCCATAGACATTGTTTAGAGTGTGCACAAGAGAAATATGTAAACACTAAAAGGTGTGTGTGTGTCTAGGCATCATCCCTAATAAAGGTGCCTAGGGTTTAGAGTTAGTTTTGTAGTTGTACAACAAGAAGTAGATGCTAGCATAAGTGGTGTAGCCTCAAGAATCTTATGATTCCTGTTACAGTTTGTTGATGTAACCGTATTATCTTTATCAAATTATATTGGGGCGGAAATTTTTGCTAAACCTTGTTTGAAATAACTTATTGTTCTTTTTTCTTCCGCTGCATATATAAGTTATCTGTAAAACATATCCTAGATGGGTTAAACGATCTTCTCACCAGGGCACGTTGGTTAGAGGTGTATGGTGTGAGGCGTTTATAAAGGTTGAGGATGTTGAGGTCGGGGGTTCGAGCCTTGCTCACCCCCGATTTCCATCTTCCCTTTTTTTTATTTTTGAAAACTTATAAAAACAAAGTTGTAGACAAGCTAAAAACTAACACTTTTTATAAAAACACTTATATCTGAAAAGCCACTAATAAGCTAGAAATTGCTTAAAGACATGACAGAAACACTTAACTATGTTTTTGGTGCTTTCTTAAACTTAATAAGCTCAAATACTAAGATAAGCTAAAAACAGACCAAATAAGCTACAAGCTACTTAATAACTAGTCTAATAAGCTAAACTAAGCTAGAAATGAGCTCAAAGAACAGGCAATAAGCTAGAAAATCAAATTAAGCTCTTAAAGGAAACTTCAAACCAAACAGCCCCTGAAGGAACTTTTAAGCTTATTTTTCTATAAGCTCTTAGATCCTTATGCAATTTTAGCTTATGTAAGCTTAAACTACAACTAAAAAGCTCTCTAAAACATCTTTCAGAAACTATTTTGAAATTCAATTGCTTATTGAAAAAGCTGAATGAAAAAGGTGTGCAGACAGAATTAAGTATTTTTTGGTTTTTTTTGAAAATTTTATGAAAAGACAAATGACAACTTTTTAGCTTAAAAATAGATAAGCAAATAAACTTTTTAAAACAAAATAAGACCTAAACTATCTAGATTGACCTATCAACTAGAAGTGCTATGAAAATCAAATGCTAAAAATTACTTTTACTTAATGAAAACTAAGATTGAATCTGGCTATTTTTGCTTTAAAACTGCTGATGCAATTGGCATGCATATGAACAAAATTCTATAAATGCAGATTTAAGAACCTGAATTCTACTCTATTTTAATACTAGGCTAAATGCAAATTAAGCAAAGACAAAAGCTAAAACTGAATAAAACTAATACTGCAAAAGCTAATTAACAGATTTGAGCTTTTAATGAACTAACTTATGAAAAACTAAATGACCTATACATTTTATAAAATTAGCTTAAACAAACTTGAATGAGTTATCAAAAACATTAATCAAAGTCCAATTGGCCTCTAGCAGTATTAACTTGTGGTTAATACTGCTATGCCAAACACCCCTTTAAGAATTACAATTTCCAACTAAGCTTATGAACTAGAGATTGAATGAATAAAAGTTCAATACCAGATAACAAACAGCTAAAAACAAACCTTATGAGCTTATACTAACAATCAAATAAGCTAGAATCTAACAGCTACTCATTATGCTAAATATTTTTGGTTTTTGACAGATTTATGAATCAAAACTAAGAAAACTAAGATCTACACTACAAATGCTGAAAACAGATGATCAAACATGTTCAATAAGCATAATAAGACACAATTTAGCACAAATAAGCTAGCAAATAAGCAAATTAAGCAATTCTAAACTAAGAAATTAAAGACAGTAAAGGAACTTGAAAACTTACAAAGGCCTTAGCTAAACAAAGGCTTAATATGCTCAAGTGAGCTGTCTACAAGTCTTCAACTTATCACAAGGAAAAAGCTAGTTAAGTCCCCATAATCACTTCCCAGGTTAAGCTTATCATCCAAGCAACTCAGATCCGAATTAAGCATAGGTTTAAACTGATTTTAAAGGTTTGATAGATTAATGATATAGTTAAGCTCAATTCCAAGCTTAGAGACTTGAGAAGAGCTATTGATGAGCTTATGAGAGCTTGTGTAACAGTAGACAACAACATTTGAGATATAAGAGCTTTTTGAAAATTTAAGAACTTATTAAGCAAAAACAGATTTAATAAAGTGGACTAATATTTCATTGATTTGAGACTGATTACAAAACTTGAAATTGAAATTACAAAAGCTTTAATAAGAAAATTACATTTCAAATAAAGAGATTACAAAAGCTACTAACTAAAAGAACAATTGCAGAAAGAAATGATGTGTGTCAGGAGTGAGCTTGTATTTATAGCTGCCAAATGATGCTTCTAGGCCTTTAGGTTGTTATACGCTCCATTTGATCTCACCCATTCACTTTTCCCATCATTGGATCCTAACTTTGAGCCGTTGGATTAGATTTGATCACACGGATTGCCAACATGGCATTCCGTGTGTCAGAGCACTTTGTGATCTTCTTTTATACTCATTTTAGTGCAAAATTCTATGTCCTCGTGTGCTTCTTTCCCTAATCTTGCGTGTCAGACCTTTGGGTTTTAGCCACTGAATAGGCTCATTTGACATATAACTCTGCCACCTCTTTCCTTGGCACTTGAATCACTTAGGCCACATCTCAATTCTGCATTTACCCTTGTTTGAGCTAGGTAAATCGAAGAAGAAGAAAACAGTAACAACAACAATTTCCGCGTTAAAAAAAGGGTGCTTTAATTTTCTTTGACCCCGTTATTTTCGTTGACTATTGGTCTATTCAAAAGGGATTGCCTGGATATGTTTTTGGGCTCGGGTAAAGGTAACAAGTTATAAGGAAAGTGGGTTATAAGAATGTTAACGACCGTTTATCTTTTATTAATAAAAAGATAACGGTGTTAGGGTTTTAGGGGCTTTTTATGACTTTTGATTTAACATTAAGGGCATTTTGGGAATTTTGAAAGGTTTTGTCTCCTGGTAGTTGACCAATGTTGACCAATGGTTGACTTTGGTTGACCTTGAAAGCATTCTCTCGGCTCTTGTACACTCTATCCGTTCCCGTGTCCGTGTTTGTCCGGTTTTTGACTATTCTTGTAATTTTTGCAATATCCATACCTACACAATCACAAAGACAAAACAAGCAATATACAAGCATTTTAAGCACAATTTTGTCTTTTATGGGTCATTTTTGATATAAAACGGATATGTGTTTTCACACATATCAAGATATCATTAGCATTAATGAAAATTTTCTTGCCTGTTCCTTGATAGTACCTTTTTGCCCTCAACTATTACAGAGAGAGCTGCCACTTTAAATCTATTGCTTCCAAATCATCTTCATGGAATTTTCTCTAAGATCCTACTGTAAGGAGATTAGAACCATTAGGAATCTCAAACGTCCAAGAAACATACACGGTATTTATATCACTGAAGTTAGTCAGAACTAACTTGAGGACAAGCATGTTTAATAGGGCTAACAGTACTAACCTTCATAGCAGGAATTAACCATATTATGAACAACCTGCAATTTTCATCAATTAAATATCCATCAATTAAATTAATAAAATGTACATCCATCTATAAAGTATATACCACCTTTTTACAGGAAATTTTTCGCTTTATTCCATTATGTAACATAGTTTACATAACTAAAGTAAACGAGCTCACGCAACAACCAATGCCAACTACAACTATGTTTACATTATGTAAACATCCTAATATGTCAAGTTTATGTTTAAATATCATTTTTACCATGTACGTTATCCATTTAACGTACCATTTACAATGTTATTCCAAAACAAGCATTATACGTTAACGTTTTATTCCAAAAACCCTAATTACATGTCAAAACAAAGTGTACAAATGTTCAAAGCATGTGGTCCAAGATACAATGCAAACTTTGAATATCTATTCCCTCCTAGAACCTTAGTACAACTTCTAACGCTCAATTACAAGTTAATATGTATGAATATTACAAACTAGGTCATTTTACCTCCTAAATCATGTTTATATCTTACCACCACTTTAACACAAGGTACAAACACCCAATGCACAACTCCTAAACCCTAAACCTAATCCCTAAATCATTCTAAACCCTAATCCTAAAACCCTAATTCATCTAACCCTAAACCAAAATCATAAAACCATAGCAAACCCATTACACCTTAAACTAGTTCATAGTTTTTCAGAATCTGATCCGTTAATAAAACATAAGATCTAGGCAAAATCAGTAGGTTCTGGGTATTAAGTAAAAACACTAGGTTGTAGCCCTATGTCTTGTGATCATTTTGCCGATTGAATCACCCCGATTTGACGTCGGATGAATTAGTTATAGCCGAAATGGCAAAGGTGCGCAAATTCTGCACACCTGTAGTAAATGGCTGTTATCTCTAGATTTTTTGTAGTAACCCCTGAATATGTAAAACTAAAAGTTGTAGAGGACTCAAATATCTAACCATGCTCACTGGTTTGAGGTTGATCAGAATTACGGTTTGTAAATGGCAACCAAATTACCGGGACTGATGTTGGCTGTCCAAAAACAGCCATGTATAAACTAAATAAACACCTCAAGCTCCTCCATGACTCACCACCACCTTCATAACCATGACCTCACCACCACATCACCATCAGTCCAGTACCTTACAAGCACCTCCATCACCACATTGTCACCCAACTTGGCCACAAAGTCTCCAAAACCCCTTGTCATCACCCTAACATCTCCATCTCCTTCCACCTTGCTATGTTATCACTCTAGCTCACAATAGTCACTCCATAGCCTTCCATAGTCACCCTAGTAGCTGCCATGAATCACTAATCTATAACTTAGCCACCACATCAAGCTAGAACTTGGGCACCAAGTTAGTTCTTGCCTTTAAATAGTCAAACCAAAACACACACTTTCATTCATTCTAAAAACACTTCTCCACCTCAAAACTTTGCTCTATCCTTGCAATAGCAGAAGTATAGAAGTCCCAAGGTGTGTTTAGAAACCAAGGATTCCAAGGAAGAAGCCATAGAACTCGTCTCCAAGCTACACAAACCAAAAACCTCCATTTCGACCCATTTCAAGTTGTAAGCTTTTTCTACTCGTCCTATAAGCTTTGCTACTGTTTTAGGTTGTTCATAAACTCTATTATATCATGAAGGAACTATTTGTTAAGAGCCTTGAACATCAAACCCATTCGAATTGTTTTAAAACCCTAAAACGTACCCGTTTTGATTTTTTTCAATCACAAGCCCTTTTCATAAGCTATAAGCTTGTAAACTCTACTTATTTTAGCTTATTCTAATAAGCCATAAGCTGCAAAACTCTCTTGGATTTCAAAAATATCATTATTATGGTTTTTGGACTTGTTTTGCAAATAAATCCCATGCAAGGGGTATATATTGTAAATATTTTAGAAATTATAACTAGAGGGGCTGAAAATGTCATATTCCTAAAGTTATACTATAAGGACCTATCTTGCCAAGTTTCAAAGTTAAAGTAGAAAAATAATAGAACTTATTCTATAAAAGTCTTAAACTTAGTAAAAAGGTTTATAAACCAAGGGTATATATTGCCATTTTTGCATTCTTAAAGGTATAAAATGAAATATTTTTATATTAGTTATAAAAATATATATTAATATTATAAGACTTTATTTTATTAAAACCCGACATATTTATCATTATTAATCATCGATCGACGCATTATAAAACAATTACGTTATATATTTAACGTAATTTATCATCGACTAGCTTTTGAAGAAACTTAAAATCTTATCGTATCACGTTACTAGGGGGGGGGTGGGGGGGGGGGGGGAAAATTCTTTGAGAGTTTCATTTGGGTATTATGTTTGACAATTTGCTGATTTACAATGTAAAGTGTCCTGCTTTCCTCAAACATATACTGCAGACCTCTGAATTATGATAGCCCGAACAGTGATAACAAATATTTCCATTAAATTAAATAAATCAAAGTAAAGAGGTATGTTAAACTTATAAAGTTTTTTAAAACATAAACAATCACACAAGACTATGACCGATTACCCTCAGTTACGTGACGAGGCCGTTTCTTTCATTTTCATATACTTTTGCCAGCAATCAGATTTCCCTGTTAAGGAGTATCCATAGCCCCTCTCATTTTAAATAATTGAATACTATTTAAACCGCCGAGGGGGATACATGCTAACCCATGAAATTCAATTTTTTTCCAAGCTTTATGCTATCCAATATATTATATGCCTAAGTACCTTTCCACAGCCAATATTTCTTAATCATAACCATTATGACTTGCAGTGAACGCGAATATTGTGGATAAGATCTATCGGGTGTGAACGACTCCCTTTGGTGTACCTATACTTTCTGTACCAATAGCACTATATTTGATTATAATGGGTAACTTTGGCAAGTTACCTTTCCACGAGGACATTTGTTCCTCAACCAATGTCACTACGGTGATTTTCATGTTAACGTGTTGATATCATGAGCTTAGGGCAATAATACTGTTTTTCCATAATAATTGTATATGTTAGCCTTAAAATATTGAGTCGAACATGAAGTTCGTTCATTATGTATTTAAGTCTCGGTCAATCAATTAGTTAATGTTGTAATAGGAAAGTATCGGGAATCGGGCTCGATAGTTAATCTAATATTGTATATGTTTCGGGTTTAATCCCAAGCAAAACCCGAGCCCGAGTCCTAGTTAAATATCCCGCGCGTCACTTTTAAGTGTCGGGGTATATAAGGAACTTTTCCACTTGGAAAAGTTAGTTGTTCAAAATATCTAAGAAATATCTTTTCTCTTTTCTCTCTAACCTCTCTCTTTTTTCTCTCTCTAAACAACTCATCTCTCTTTCTCATTTCTAGTTCTGATTTACGGATCTATTGTTATTTATGAAGTAGTTAACGGGATCAACAATTGGCATCAGAGCTAACGTGTGGATCGTGTATTCATGTGGTTCAACAAGATCAAATTCGTGGGTCAAAAAGAAGTCAAAAGAAAAAAAATCAAACCCGAATTTTTGTGCTTAGATGTGTGAATGGTATAGTGTTATATAAGCAAGATCTAGCATAAGTGTAAGCGTAAATTGTGCAAGAGATTCAAAGTTAAAGTCACAAAAGGGTGATTAATAAGGGCGAATTTTGGTGAAAAAATCGTAATTTTTCTAGGTTGCGTTTTGACAAACTAAAAAGATCTTGTTGCGATTTTGACTTTTTCTGTGCGTTTATAGAATTTTCTTCTTGTTGAGTTTTGATTTTTTTGTTGCGTTTTGATTTTTTAGTGCGTTTTGATTTTTAGTTGCTTTTGATTTTTTTTTGCGTTTGATTTTGTTGCGTTTTGATTTTTAGTTACGTTTTTGATTGTTTAGTTCGTTTTGATTTATTTTTGTTGCGTTATGATTTTTTGTTGCTTTTGATTTTTAGTTCGTTTTTTGATTTTTTTTCCTTGCGTTGATTTTTCTTGCGTTTTTGATTATTGGTTGTAAGTTTTGGTATGCGTTTTGCTACTACGTTTAGTACATTGAAGAATTTAGATACTAGAATCTAAACGTTATGCTGCCCAAATTTTTGAGAATCTTTGACATTACTTGGACTTTTTTCAAAAGTCACTGCGTTTGGTTAAAGATAGCACTGCTTATGTCTAGAAATCTTGGTGAAGAAAAGGTATCAGTAAAACTGCCATAAACTTTTGATCCGTAAGTCCGTTTAGCCTCGAAACCTCTCAAATACGAAGAGAAAAACGACAACGGATTACGCTGTAGACCACCCTTTATCTGGTTACGATTTTCGAGGCCCAAAACCCTCGTCTTACATAGTTATTGAACATTTTTCATATTGGATTTGTGTTAGACTTGTTTTTGTTCTAGCTCACGGCCCATCTGTATTTTTAGGCCCGTTTCAGTTTGGTGAGCCTATTTAAACAATCTGCTGTAACCCTAGCCAGAAAATTATCTGTTTGTATACAATTAAATCATTGGCCGCTGATTCCGAATCAAATCATTCACGGTTTTCTATTAGATTTTTTTGTAAAATCCCGTTAATTCGTTTTCCATTTATCGGTTTTAATCATAGACGTGTAAAATCCCGTGAACGTGAATTGCATACAACAACCACACTTCAATCACATCATATCCACTTAAGATCCAACAAAATCTTTCACACTTCATATTTCATAACTATTCATTCATCATGTCTGATTCTCCAGTTAACACATCCTCACAGATAGCCAACTGCACAACATTATCATGGCAGCTGGTTTCAAAAGATCGTACCACCGATGCTTGGACCAGGAAGATATTCTCAGTGGCGTTCGCGTTTTCTACGATACCTTGACACTAAATGAATGGTGAATATCTGAGGAAGTGCATCTTTGAAGGTCCATATACGCCCACGAGCGTACTCATTGCAGCTGTTGAAGCAGCAAAAAACATTCCACCAGTAGCTGCACATGAAGAAGCTGAGACAATACACAACATGACAACAAAGAACAACTTTTCTTTCAAGCTGAAACGGAAGCTAATTACTTGATTTTGACATGAATTGGAGATGAAATTACACACTGTTTTGATGCATGCAACACAGCTAAGGAGATGTGGACAGCCATTGAAAGGCTACAACAGGGTGAATCGTTGAACGTACAAGATGTAAAGACCAATCTGTTCTGGGAATTTGGGAAGTTTACTTCTCGAGATGGAGAATCCATGGAGTCCATTATTACTCCCGGTTTTATAAACTGATGAATGAGTTGACAAGGAACAACTTTGCCAAGTTTCACCAAAGCAAGTTGAAATTCAATTTCTTTCAACACTCAACCAGAATGGTCAATATTTTGTGCGGTTGTCAAGCAGGAGAGAGGAAATAGAACACAGTCCATATCACAGCTTTTGACGTTCTGAATCAGTTTCAAACGAAGTTATATGATATTCCGTCTGGAGAGATTAGCCAGAAGTGCAAATCCGTTAGCACTTCTTGCGGCTGCTCAACCATATTCAGATAACTACTATCAGGCACCAAAACCTCAAAGATCGAATGCACCATCATACATGCAATCTTCTTCCACACGACCAAGTGCAACTACCAGACACAAAGGCAAAGAGATCGCCAAACCAGTTACTCCTCAATCTGAGTCCGTTTCTGAGGAAGACAGTGATCCAGAACAAGCTCGGAGGGATAAGGATATGCAAAAGAACTTGGCACTCCTTGCTAAGTATTTCAAGAAGCTGTACAAACCTACCAACAACAACCTTCGAACTTCTTCAAACTCCAGGAACAAGACTGAAGATACCACACCAAGGTATAACAACGACAATCAGTCAGGGCAGTTTGGGAATCAAAGGACGATGACAGTTTGCGGGCTAGGGAAACAGTAGGCAGCTCCGGTAGTGCAACAAAATAGGATACAGTGCTTTAACTGCAAGGGATTTGGACACTATGCCAGGGAATGCAAGAAGCCAAAGCGGGTTAAAGACTACGCGTATCACAAGGAGAAGATGATGATGTGCAAACAAGCTGAACAAGGTGTTCCACTTCAAGCTGAGCAAGCTGATTGGCTAGAAGACACGGATGAAGAGATTGATGAACAAGAATTGGAAGCACATTACAGTTACATGGCAAAGATTCAGGAGGTCTCACCTGAGAATTCCAGTTTTCTAACTAGTCCACCATATGAACATGTACAAAACCATAATGAAAATGATGTGTTTGCCAATGTGAGACGACATTCTGAGCAAACCAGAATCTATAACGCCACAGATGTATTTGGAGAAGGATGATAGCAATGTCATTCCTGATTCATCAAATATATGTACTAATGATAATCAGGTTGATCAAAATGCGGCTGAATGTGTTGATGAGCGTGCTGCGCTTGCTAATTTAATTGCAATTTTAACTCTTGATACTGAGGAAAACAAAACGGTAATAAAAGCAATTAAATGAAGAAATGCATCATTAACTCAAGAACTAAAGGAGTGCAAAACTAACCTTGATGAGACTAGTAGGGCTCTAGGGGAGGCTACTAGCAGTCAGGATAGTTGTCTGATTGCACTTCAGACCAAACAGACTGAGCTTGAGAAGTACACGACCCTTAATGACCGAACGAGTGATTATAAAATACTTCAAACAAAGTTAAATGAAACTCTAGGACTATTAGCTCTTAAAGACATTGACATACAAGAGGGTGTTAAAACTAAAACCTATTGAAATTTGTAGTTGCAATCAGAAACAGCGATGAGCTAAGTCAAAAGAAGTCTGTTAACTAGGTTCATAATATTTGAGAAGTCAAACTCAAAGAGAAAAGTAAGGTTATTGCTAATTTAAAGGTGTGAAAGAAGGAAAAAGACATTGACACGATGACAGAAATGGAAAACAAATAAAGTTTTTAATGAAATTCTTTACAATGGCGCAATCAGTCAATTTTAGACAATCACTTGATTAGCACCCAAATGCGCAACGTATAATGGTAGATCAACCTTTCTAAGCCAAGTACCTCAAGATAGTCTCAATCTGAAAAGCTCGTTGTAAGAGGATCCCCCCCAAGAAAAATTTAAAAAATTGGTGATACTATCTGATCCTAGCAAACAGATATTGCCCAATGGGGAGAGACAGTGACTCTTGAAAAGGAGAGTAGATCAAAATTGGATAAAGACAAAGTGAAACCATATGATTACACATATCAAAACAGTCTTTATGAAACTTTCAAACCACCATCCAAAACCTACCTTGATCAGTTGGAACGCGCTAAAGAAGTTAGGAAGACAATGTGGAGAAAAATGTTTAACAGAACAAAACCAAACATTGCTAAAAACGTGTCTTTTCTACCCGTTTCTAAATCCATTAGTAAAAGTAGACAAGTTTATAACGAAATGAACAAACAAGCTTCAATCATTTTAGAACAATTTGTGAACAAGCTTGGTCTAATCATATAATAGTGCATTTCCCCTACCCCAACTCTAAGAGTATGGAACGCTTGATCAAAACCTTGATTAATGCCTCTCAAACAAAACTATACTGGGCAGTCATTGTTTTGTTCATGAACTAAAAAAGGAAATGCATGACGATTTGGAGTACGTTAAATCCCTTGAAAAGGAGATTGACGAACTTGAATCAGAAAAGGCTGATTTTTCAAACATATATGATCTACTTCTCGAAGAGTGTGTGTCTAAAGATGTTACATGTTCGTATTTGCATTCTCTGTCTGATTTAAATGCTAAAACTAGAATTGCCATGCTTTATAATCTTCATAAGACAAAAAAATGTTGAATGATCCCGGCACAAAAGCTGTCGAAACAAACTGAATCTGTTAACAACGAAGTTCATAATAAGCTTTTAAAGAGTTTTGCTAAACTTGAAAAACACTCAATTTCTCTTGAACTTTCTTTACAACATTGTAAAGAACAGATAAAAAACAACACGGTTTGCAAAGAAAAGGCTTCAAATGTATTTCGAAAAGAACGTGAACAAATATCACGAAATACAAGATTTGAAAGCTTCAAATGCAAGACAAGAACCTGGTGAAAATGAGTTAAAGAACTCATTCAAGTAACAAAGAAAGTCTGTGAAACGCAGCTTTAGATAAACCATCTGTTGTTCGACAACAAATGCTCACCGGTTCCAAAACCATCAATTTTAGGAAAACCGACTCCTTTTTCAAATTCTCCTGAAATGAGAAGTTTTCAAACGAATAAGTCGGTTAATAAAACTAATGCGTCGGATGGTTTGTTTAAACCAGTCACTCAACAGAATTTGCCTCGGAATAGAAACCAAGCGGTTCAAAACACAAATGTGCTTAAACCAGGAATGTTTAGAATTGCCTCCACCACAACACAAACTAGAACACCACAGTTGCCTCATGCTTCTAGGAATACTAATCCTCACATGTCTAAATCTTCAGGAGTAATTCACACTACTAGTGTTAGCAGACCACAGCTTAAGTGCTATCAAGTTAAAGATAAGTCGTGCCAAAGAATAGCCAAGTGAAGTTTCAAAAGAAGGAAGTAGAAGACCATCATAGGATTTCTAGTATTTCTAAGAAAACAAAGTCTGTAACTGCGTGTAATGACAGTTCAAACTCCAGAACTTCGAATGAAAATGCTAGTATTGTGCTGAATGAGGAAACATGTGTTTTAATTCTAATCATGATGCTTGTGTTTCTCGATACTTGAAAGACGTGAATGCTAGAACTAAGAAGCCTAATGTAGTGCCTATTAGTGCTAGTAAACCCAAGAGAAAAGCGAACAAATCTGTTGCAACACCCCATAAGAAAACAGTTGCATCAGATACCACTATTCAGAAATCCAAGAGTTACTATAAGGAGTTGTATGAGAATACAAATCAGGAATGGAAATGGTGGATAGCTAAGAGATGTCCATCAGGTTATACATGGACACAAAATCCACTTAGGACCAAAAAGATATGGATGCCTAAGATTAGGAAAGATGATGAATCAACAAGTATAAGTCCCACATAGACATTGTCCTCTAGGATAACTAATGTCTTGAAGATATCAAACTTCATAGGATCCAATTTGTCCAATGTTCCATCGTCCTCTAATTCTCTTGCAGATTGTACAACTCATCCTATTCATTGTTGACTCTGGATGCACAAAGCACATGACGGGCAATCTCAAGCTTTTGTGGAGAAATTTCTGGGTACTGTTCGTTTTGGAAATGATCAGTTTGCTCCAATTCTTGGTTATGGAGATTTGATTCAAGGAAATGTCACGATCAAACGGAGTTTATTACGTCGAAGGCCTCAATCACAATCTTTCTCGGTTGGTAAATTCTGTGATGCTGTTTGGAGGGTTGCTTTCAGGAAATCTACATATTTTGTGAGAGATCTTCAGGGGAAACGATTATAACTAACTGGTATTCGTGGATCATGATCTCACACAATATCTCTTCAAGAACAACCTCAATCAACACCACTCTGTTTTCATGGTAAAGCTTCACCAACTCAATCATGTTATGGCATCGAATGCTTTCTCATCTTAACTTCGATTACATCACCTTACTCTCAAAGAAAGAGGTTGTGAATGGCTTACCTAAGTTGAAATATGTCAAGGATTAACTTTATTCGTCTTGTGAAATAAGTAAAGCAAAAAGAAGTTCATTCAAGACAAAAGCAGTTCCTAGTTCCAAAGGAAAGGGCTAAATTTGCTTCACTGTCTTGTGTGGTCCAATGCGCGTATGCAAGCCTAATGGAAGAAATATATTCTGGTGATTGTTGATGACTATTCAAGATACACTTGGACTCTTTTTCTACATTCCAAAGAGTGAAATGAAACACCATAAGTTTCTCAAGACTTTTCACATGAAGTTTCAACGCAATCTCAAGCCAAGTTCTTTACTGTCCGTACTGACAGAGGCACGGAATTCTTGAACAAGACACTCCATGCTTATTTCAAAGAAGAAGGCATTAAACATCAGACTTCCATAGCTCGAACACCTGAACAGAACGGCGTTGTCGAAAGACGAAATCGTAGTCTTGTTGAGGCTGCTCGAACGATGCTTTCAGCTTCTAAGCTTCCATTATCATTTTGGGCTGAAGCAGTTGCAACCGCATGCTATACTCAAAACAGATCAATCATCATATCGACTCATGGAAAGACGGCGTATCACATCATTAATGACAGGAAACCTTCAATAAAACATCTTCACATCTTTGGTTGCATTTGTTACATAACTAGAGATGGGGAAAATCTGGATAAGATGAAAGAAAAAGGGGATCCATGTGTCATGGTGGGATATTCTACTCAGTCGAAGGGATATCGAGTTTACAAACAGAGAACACGCTTAATAGTTGAGTCCATTCATATCAAGTTTGATGAAATCAAAGAAATGATGTCTGATCACAACAGTTCAGACCTCGCACCACAACGACAAGAGATGTCTGTTGAAAATGTCTCTTCAGGCCTCGTTCCTCAAGGACAAAAGGCGTCATTATGACAACTCTGACCCCGTGCCCCCAAGACAAAATGTTGTTCCTTTAGCCAAAAGTACAATCGTCATAACAAGGTTAGAATTTCTCTTCAGTCCTTTACTTGAAGAATATTACAATCCAACACACGATCAAGCTGAGGAAAACAACAATGATCAAGCACCGAATGCATCATTTCAAGAAGTTGAATTTAATCCCTTTTTGTTACACGGGAACAAGAAATTAAGTGAAACTCCTCACGCAACATTGATAAACAAGTGTGCATTCATTTCAACATACAAGTCATGATTACCGATGGAACAAGAGATCATCCATTAGAAACAATTCATGGAATCCAACATGCCAGTTCAACAAGACGACAGCTTGCTACAGATACCTGAAATGGTATGTCTCGCTCACGTGAGTTTTGTTGAACCGAAGAACATTAAGAGGCAATGTCTTGATTCTGCATTGATCGAGGCAATGCAGGATGAACTTCATCAGTTCGACAGACTACAAGTCTGGGAACTCGTCGACAAACCATTTGGCAAATGGTCATTAAGCTAAAGTGGTTAAGGAGAACAAAAAGTGATAAGATCCAGACTGTAATTCGCAACAAAGCACGACTTGTAGCTAAAGGTTATGCTCAGGAAAAGGGTATTGATTTCGAGGAATCATTTGCTCCACTTGCTTGCTTGGAAGCTGTTCGGATTTTCGTTGCCTACGCAGCACACAAATCTTTTCCAATCTATCACTGGACGTAAACGGCATTACTTAATGGTCCCACTGAGGAATCGGTTAAACGTTGCTCAACCGGAAGGGTTCGTTGATCCAGATCATCCAGAAAAAGTCTACCTTCTAAGGAAAGCTTTGTATGGATTAAAGCAAGCTCCAAGAGCCTGGTATGATGAACTATCAAACTTCCTGATGTCTAAAGGCTTTACTAAAGGTACAATTGACCCAACTTTATTCAAGATAAAATACGGGGAGGATATTCTACTAGTGCAGATTTACGTTGATGACATAATTTTTGGGTCTACAAACCCTAAATATTCAAAAAGATTTGAAAAGTTAATGCACAGTAGATTTGAAATGTCCTTAATGGGGGAGATGAAATTCTTTTTAGGACTTCAGATCCACCAGTCCCCAAAAGGTATTTTTATCAATCAGGCCAAGTACGCTTTAGAAATTCTGAAAAAGCATAATATGGACAATTGTCACTCCATTGGTACACCATTGGCTACAAAACCCAAACTAGATGTAGATTTGAGTGGAGAACCCGTAGACCAATCTGATTACCGTAGTAAAATCGGGTCACTCATGTATTTGACATCTAGTAGACCAGACTTAGTGCAAGCAGTATGCTATTGTGCACGTTATCAAGCTCGAACAACTCAAAAGCACCTCAAAGAGGTTAAAAGAATCTTTAAATACCTAAAGGGTGCCCATTAACATGGGATCTCTGGTATCCAAAAGATTCTGACTTTTGAACTAACACAATTTTCAGACGCTGATCATGCGATGCCTTGATACTCGAAAAAGCCCATTCTGGATGGATACCTTCCTTGGTATAAGCTTGTAAGCTGGATGTCAAAGAAACCAAAACTCACTGCAATGTCTTCAGTAGAGGGCAAAGAGTACTGGCGTTATATGCAAGTTGTGCTCAAGTACTGTGGATGAGGACACACTTCAAGATTTATTCTTCAACTACAACAAAATACCGTTGTATTGCGACTCTCAGTCAAGCCATAGCAATCTCATGCAACCCCGTACAACATTCACGAACAAAGCACATCCATACTCGGTATCACTTCATAAAGGAACAGGTTGAAAATGGTATAATTGAATTATATTTTGTCAGAACCGAATACCAATTAGCTGACATGTTTACGAAAGCCCTTCCTGAGGATCGGTTTAAGTATCTTGTCAGAAGGATTGATATGAGATGTTTGACTCCAGCTGATCTGAAGGTTCTGATAAATGAGACTGATTGATATCATCATCAAACATCACCATGTAAATATGTTTGAGAAAAGAAAAATACAAAAATATAAAACTTTAAAAAGAAAATACAAAATTAGAAAAATAGAAAATTTCCAAAAAGATTCTTCTCGACATGTCTCTTGGAATCGATAACATTTACGTGTTTAGAAATGTCGATTAACATTGACACGGGTGTGTAAATGAAGTTCGAGCGAGAGTTGCAAATAGTTTCAAAA
Organism: Tanacetum coccineum; assembly: GCA_026074375.1. NCBI lineage: Eukaryota > Viridiplantae > Streptophyta > Magnoliopsida > Asterales > Asteraceae > Tanacetum > Tanacetum coccineum. The sequence goes on from BQNB010000760.1 coordinate 95,328, forward strand.
CATGTCATTTCTAATTTTCTAAATGGCTTATGTGCAAATATCAGTACATAACCCGGACTTCATATAAAGGAAGGTTTATAACTTATCCTCACAACGAGAAAATTAACGTTTCTCGGTCTTGAGCTGTTCTTACAAGACATTCAATGTTTTTAGCTCAAGAAAAAGGAAAGTGTACGTTTCAGTGCGCTTACCCTTAGCGTTAGAAGAGAAGTCCTCTAACATCTGGTTTTTCAAAAAGTTGAACACAATTTTTCAAGAATTTCTCGATGACAATTCATAATCTTTCAAAATTGTGTGTTCAACACTCCAACCCTCACAATGTTTTCAAAAGACAACAATTTTCTCAATTTTGTCCTATTATTTTAGGCGAGTTTTTCAAAAAACAATGTTTTTTTTGTTCTTGATACATCATCAACACCATATCTTATGTATTCAAAACATTACAAAAGTTCCAAAACCATTCATGCTGACCATATTTCCTCCCTCAGAATTTTCACAAAGTCACAAGATAATCACAAGGTATTTCAAAAAAAAAAACTAAGTGTTTATTTATATAAAGATAAGGGGAAGAAAATTGTAATTAAAATATGATCTATTTGACTCAATGTGCTAAAGAAAAGGTTATGGGTTCGATCTTATACCCAACAACATCTTTATTTCATGACAATTCTAAAGGTCATAAGGTGGTTAGTGTTCAGAATCAATCCTATAGATCCAAACCAGAACCGAGGATCTACCCAAGATAATCCAAAGTTAAAATACAGTCCTTAGGTATTGATTGAGATGAAATGTATATGGAATAATGCAGACTAAGATGTGAGTTCAACTTTCTTTCCAAGTTACGAAAGTCTTTGCTTCAAACTTCGAGTATGAAACAAATTCAAATACATATGTAACTTGAGCTTGTGTGGTTGGTGATGTCAGTGTTAATGTTGTCTTAGCTTCCCCCTAAACTAGCAATCCTTTCTTGAGTAAATTTAGAACTTTCTTGGAACCCACATCAAGCAGTCTTGATGTATAAAGCCTAGATATCCGAAGTACATACTTAACCCTTTAAAGAATTTGATACCGCAACACCAAAGTCAATTAAGTCCCGGATGTCCGCATTTATCCTTATATGATATAGATGATATAAATTGAAACACCAAAGTCAACTAAGTCTCGGATGTTACAATTTCCTTTTAAGTAGTCGAAATGATAACACCTAAGTCAACTAAGTCCCAATTTCTTTCTGCAGAATACTAACTAACTTAAGGAATCATCATACTTATTAAACCTAAGTGTACCTCTTTTATCAAATATTTCTACTCTTTTTAAGAATAAGCTTAGTGATTAACCATTTGAGGAAGCATTTATTTAATCAGAAAGAATTCTTCTTATGTTTTAAATAATTATTCTCCTAACGCTTCCCCCTGGGAACTTATATGATGCATACTAAATGATGATGAGATGTCTCTTTCCCTATGAGGTTGAAATAGTGCACCCAATAGAAACAAAGAAAGGCCTAAAATTTAAAGAAGGTGACTTCAAAAGAAGGCCATGGACTCTATCAAGTATACATCTACTCATTCCCCCTTGCTGGTTTCGACACCTCGGAATCAGTAAAACCTTGTACGCACACATTCTTGAGATCGTGTTTGAGGTAAAACTAAGCTTAGATTTATCCTATGAGAATCAACTTCAAGGCTATTAAAACTAGTTGATTATTTCCAAACAATCCTAAGTCTTTTACAACTATGAGGTGTTGGCAATATTGATCGAATGTAGTTTAAAGTCTGAATTCACTAAGTCTCAAATTGTAATAAGTCCATGAAGGTTTAAACAAATGACATCTAAAGCTCTTATAGTTAATATAAATTAACTCCCCTTGAAATTTTTATCCGTCATTATCCAAAACTTTATCCGTTTATTCCATGACTTATTTTGAAAGACTATTTTAAAAGATTATTGGAAGACACATTCTCCCCCTCAAATGATGACCCGCTTTCTATTTAAAGAGCTGTTGTCATTGTTTGAGTGGTCAAATTGTCTTTGACAATCTTTTTTTATTACTAAAAACATTGATTCATTATGAAGACAACTTTTTGCCAATAAAAATAAGATTTCTCTTATTTGAACACATAAGCGCACTGACACGTACACTTATGGAAATATAGAAAGCACGGGTTGTGTTGCAAAGTAAACACAAGCCTTTGCATGGTCATAAAGTTGACCATGCTCGAGAATAAATTCTCGCTGAGAGGTCAAGTCTCCTTTTTGACGGAATACTTGCCTTTAAGATGATGACCGAGTTACTATCTGAAATAATAGCAAGCCATTTTGGCATGTTTTGAAAGCTTTTGAAACTTCTGCTCGAACTTCATTTACAGCCTCGTATCATTATTAAATGACATTTCTAAGGCCGTAAATGTTATCGATTTTCAGAAGACATGCCATAGATGCATATTTTTATATTTTTCTGATTTTTTAATTTTTTTTCTTTTGTTTTTGTAAATTTTATAAAAGGAAAATCTTTTTGGATTTTTTATGTTTTCATATATACATATATATAGAATAGGAGTTACCACCATCACTCGTCCGTTTTCTCTGCCAGACGTTTCAACGTTTCTGGAGACATGCTTTTCATACCTAGCTTATCGATCAAGAAGTTAAATCTCTATCAAGGCAAATGTTTAGTAAAGATGTCAGCCAGTTGCTATTCATTCTGGACAAAGCATAGCTCTACGATTCCATTCTCCACTTGCTCCTTTATGAAATGGTAGCGAATATCGATGTGCTTTGCTCTTAAATGTTGAACATTGTTGCAGCATAAAGCAATCGCACTCTTGTTGTCGCAGTACAGAGGGATCTTATTGAATTGAAAGCCATAATCTGTTAGTTGTGAACGCATATAAAGGATTTGTGAGCAACAACCAGATAAGGCAATATATTCAGCCTCTATACTCGATATGGCAGTGCATTTTTGCTTCTTGGACGACCAACTAACAAGTTTATGACCTAAGAACTGAGCGCTTCCCGATGTACTACGTCTAGTATCTTGACACCCCGCATGATCGACATCTACATAAGTTGTGAGTGACATATCAGTATCCTTCAAGTACCATAGACCCATGTTAATGGTTCCGTTAAGGTATTGAAAGATCCGTTTCACCGCTTGTAAGCGCTTTTTGGTAGGCTTAGCCTGATACCGGGCACATAAGCAGACAACATAGTTAAGGTCAGGTCTACTGGCTGTAAAATACATTAAGGATCCAATCATGTCACGGTAAAGTATAGCATCAACTTGTTTCCCCTGTAGATCTTCATCCAGTTTCTTGTTTTCAATCATGGGTGTGTCTACAGAATCAGTAGAATGCAAACCATATTTTTTAACCATTTCAGAAGCATAATTAGATTGGTTTATAAAGATGCCTCTGGGACTTTAAGAAATTTGTAATCCTAAAAAGAATGACATTTTCCCCCATCATCGACATCTTGAACTTATTGGTCATCTGATTAGCAAACTCATTACACATAGCAGTATTAGTGGATGCAAATATTATATCGTCAACATAAATTGTACCAGTAATATGTCGTTTCCACGTGTGAAGAGTGTTGGATCAACTGCACCTTTGGAGAATTGTTGAGAGATAAGGAAGCTTGACAGCATATCATACCATGCACGTGGTGCTTGTTTTAGACCATAAAGAGCCTTTTTTAGCTTGTACACATGCGATGGGTTGCCTGATCAACAAATCCTTCTAAGTTAAAACGTAAGACCTCTATCTTTGAGCTCAGCCATTCAAAAAGCTATTTTGACATCCATTTTGTAGATCATCATATTCGTGATGAGATCACATTACTATAAAGATACGAGGGGGGGCCATCTAATCTAAGCAACCGATTGTAAATGAATTCCTCAAAATTGAATGCCCCTCTTCTTGCCTGAACCTTGGAGCAACTAATCTAGCCTTGTCTTTAGGTACCATGCCAAATTCATACGGTCTTGACCTGTAAATCCTTAATTTGCGCAATAAAAACACTTGTTTTGGACATGGCACCAATTCCCAAACTTTGTAGCCCGTTCAAATTCATGAATTACTTCTTGTATCATGATCATGACAGTTCGGTCATTGCTTGTTTGAAATTCTTTGGTTTTACAGAAGTTATGAAGGCATCAAAGAAACACCACATGGCATCAGTTTGGAGTTGCTTTCTCGTATAAACAGAACGAGAAGGATCGTCGATCATGTTTGCTATATGATGATTCTTATCCCCATTTACCAAGGTGTTCAAAGGAGTGTGGTTGTTCTCACACACATTCAATGACGGCCCTTGAGTAATTAATTCTTCATGAGAAATTTCATTAAGTGATCATCCTGAAAAGTTGGTGTTTGTTTTGGTGATTCTTAAAAACCTTGAGAAATATTTAGAGAATGTTCTTGTTCTTGTTTGATGGAGTACTTGATGATGAAGCATCCTGGCCAATGTAGTTAAACAGGTGAATCGCTGATAACCATAACTCTTGTGCCAACAAACTGGAGTAACAGCCAAGTAAGGAGGATTGAAGTATTAATCAACATGGTTGGAAACATGTGAGCCTAATCATCTCGATTTGGGGGAATACAAGGGTTGTTAAGATTCATGTTTTGGAACAGTCCTGTAACTGGATTTGCAGAGTCATAAATGAAGACCCCGCCTAACTAATTGTTCAAAGACCATAGGTATGACTCATCAAAGGCCACATGAATTGTTTCAATAATTTTTCTGGTTCTTTGTATAGATTTTGAACACTTTCTTTGCGGGCGCGTAACCAACAAAAATACCAATGTCAACTTTTGCATCTAATTTACATACCCAAGTCAGCATTGTCATTGTAGAGATCAAAGTCACCCAAAGACATAAAAAAATGAGAAATCCGGTTCTTTAGCCTGCATAAGCTCATTATGGAGTTTGTTGATCGTGGCGGATTTATTAAACGTTTTTGGTGGTGGTAACAGGTTGTTTTGATTGCTTTCGCCCATAAAAATAATAGAGCTTTAAGAAAATAAAACATTGACTAGCAGCTCTACAAGAGATTGGTTGTGCCTTTCACAACGCCGGTCTGATGAGGAGTGTGGCAACCGATGTTTGATGCGAGATGCGAACATTTTCATAAAAAATCACGCAGTGTCTGATTGACAAATTCGTTTCCATTATCCTGTTCAACATTTACGACGATAGCATTCAAAGGAAATTGAATATTTTTTATGCATTTAATGATGCCCCAGGAGCTTCATCTTAGAGTCCTCAAAATCAAAACCCCAGAAAATCTTGAGTAAACATCGACAAAAACCACTAAGATAATCCTTTTTTCTTTTAAATACTTAATCCCCACACGCATCGGCCACACAAACCCACATCAAAAGATATAGATTTATCTCCTTTTAGTGCTTCAGCTTTGGTTGATGCAGGATTTCTTGCTTTTCTAATAGCACATTTGAACAGAGATGATACTTTCTGATATTTAAAAGTCTTGAATGCCGCTGCAAAACCATCTTTACTAGCTTGTTAAGAAGTAACCGAAGTAGATGTATAAACCGACGGTGCCATAAACCACTCTTAGTCTTTGACGCTTTGGATAAAAACGATCAAATATGTTTTGAGCAATGTCATCAAGAGAAAATATTGTTACAAATTTGGGATCCCGGATCCAAAATAGATCAACACCTTCTAAATTATGATATAGCAATGTTTTTCTGAAATGCGACTCAAATCCAGGCGCCACAATTGACCACAAAAACAAGTTATATCCAAGCCCCTCAACGTAAGTATACCCTTGAGATAGTCACATTTCTAGCGGCTAGTCACCATAACCCCTAATTTCTTGCATAATGTCAGAGCTTGAATCTACTGAACCCAGAAATTTACAACAAAGTTCATGAGCTGAAGCGAGTTCCTTCATGGCTTTCGAACAACCAAAAGTCCAGATACCAAAGAACAATCTGATAACATGTCATGACAAGAAATGAAGAACTTTGGAATATCTTACATTGGATCCCAAGTAGGATTGGTTCGGAGTGGAGTATTTTTAGATTCTACAATCTTGTTTTTTGACATCGAACCTACTTTTTTAGCACTTGGGTTGCCTGCTATAGACTTTAACGTTTGGTTTTTGTGATCCAAGCTGAAAGTGGGAAGTGGTTAGTGAAGGACACTACTTAGGTGAAGTCATCCAACTAAAACAGTGCACAAATTACCAAACTTAGTTGAAGTTCTCCTGGTTGGTTGCCTCTTAATCCTACTTATGAATAACATGACCCGTAGGTTTCTAAACATTTATTTTTATTCTCTTGTTAGATTTAGTAGGGCTATTCCTGTTTTTTCAACAAAAATTAAAAGACACTTATCATTAAACAGGATCAAACAAAGATTTCTACAATACACAATTAAATCAGAATTCGCATTTAACTCTGAAATGCTTACATTCACATGACATAGGTTCAACAACATGATTCTTTTTATTAACTTTCCTAGGTTGGGCTTCTACTTTATTCTTCATGTTCCTACTTGGTGTTTGCAAGATCCTATCATTCCTTTTATTGCTAGTAGGCTTTGATCCGCATTTACTAGTAGAACACTTCAATCTTGTAGAAGACAACACAGGTGTGTTAGAATCAGATGTTGTAGATGACTCTACCTGTTTAATGTTGCTTGAGAATGTGAGAGGTTCAGCAAACCTAACTTTCTTGACATTGTTTTTCTGTGTGATAGCAACCTTTTTGGCACTAAAATTAATCGCATTAGGGCATGTATCTCGAACATATACAAGTAACTCTTGAATTCGTTGGGCATGCTTATAGGCAAAGTCTAACTCTTTATCTAAAGTTGTTTACTTTAAGCTGTTTGAACTCTTCCCCGTAGAATAATAAGCTTGTTCTATAGTAGAACTTAAGGTATTCTAAGTGAGCTTCCCTATTTTGCAGTAACCTATGGGCCAAAGGTTCTAAATCTAGCTTGAACATTCCTGGAAGAATAGTGTTGGCAGATGGTATTTGTGCAGCAATATTAACAATTTCTTTTCCTTTTAACTTTTGTAAATCGTTTTTCAAAGATGTGATCACAAAAACCTTATCTTGAATTTGAGCTTTTAAATCCTCATTCTCTACAGATTTTAAGTTTAGTTTATCAATTAAAGAGTTTACTTCTTTTCTTTAGACCATAACGCTGTCCTTTAATTGATCAAACTGCTCTTTAAAACCCTGTGTTAACATAGTAATTTGCATTTCAAAGAGCTCGTTTCTAAAGCAATTTTGCCACACTATATTTTCAGTTTCCATATATTTTTTGACACAATTTCACCATAATCTTAATTGACATTCTATGCCTTGGACTTTTCTCCTTGAATTTATAATAACCTTAGCTTACAAAAGTACTGTCATTGTCTTAAAAGCGGAGCGTTTCAAATCATATTTGGAAAAAAGTCTGGAATTTCAAGAGCATTTTGATTATCAACAAATTCACAGTTTTTATGAATAATTTCTTGAAGTAGTGGTATTGATCCATCAAGAGAAAGACAATGTTTTTCAAGTGGTGGAGACGTTTCCAAAGATCATAAACCATTTTGTAATTCTAAAAGCTCGGTCCTCAGATTACACGATTCTTTTCTATTTCCATCCATATTCACAGTTTTACCAATCAACGACATAGAATTCATCACAGTTAAAAGAACATCTTGAGACATGATTTGTTGTAAGAGTCGATCATTTTCCAAAAGCAATTCTTTCTTAGCAATTCTTGAACATTGTTTGTCGACTGAAAACTGTTGAACAACAGCGTCCTTGTTAAAACCTTCTATACGTCCTTATTTCATTTAGAAGACTCTATCAAACACATTTGAAGAGGTTTTTTAAAAATGGTAGAAATAAATAACTTCATTGGTTTAAAAACAGCTTTTTAAGTTCAAACACCCATTTACCTTTGTGCGAGCATCCAGGTGTAGAAGCTTATCTTCGCCACATTTGTCCAAATCTGCAAGTGAAATGTAACTTTTTAAGGCGTTCATTCACAAAGCTAACCTTAGGAAGTTCCTTAGTGCTTCTATTTTGACAGGGATGCATCAGAAGGTTTTGGTAGGAATGTGGATATACACCACCGAAACGCTTGTGTCACATCCGTTCTTGTTGTGAAGTAAAACGTTTCCCAAAATCTTCAGAAAGTCTATTTAATTTTTCATAATCAATAAGTTTATGAGAAATGTTTTTATTAATAATCTCTGGATCCTTTGCCTTTTCAGACATTTTTGATTGACTCTTTTCTTCCAAAATCAATGTTTCCTCATCATCAATCACAAGCATAGCAACATGTTCATCAGACATAACAATACAGCATATTAAGTTGGGTTTTACATCCGCTGACTTGTTTTAAGGTGATATGATTTTTAACCTAAGCTTGTTTATGATATTATCATAGAAGCCTGTGGCTTATTAACTTTGTGTACTGTTTGAGCAATTGACCAACCAATATGAAAAAATAATTAGCAAGTTCCTTATCTTCTTTTCAAATCAATTTGTTTTTCGCATATATTTATCTTCCTGGTTTCAGTGGATTCATTTTTAAAAACACGGAATGTTTTTTCAAATAAACATTCCTTTCTTTTGATTTGTTTTGAAAGATTTCTTCAAGTGGTCAACTTGTTCGTTCAGTGAAAGCTTCTCCTAATTCATATGACGTCCATTTGAGTATCAATCATTTTTTTCACACTGTTTAAATCAATAGTAAACCTTTGTTCAAAAGGTGTTGACTCGTTCGTTATACAGCCTCTAGCTCAGCGGATACTGATTCATTATTCTGTTCGCTATTAGCCTTTTCCAATTATTTACATGATTAAGCATTTGTTCCGACATTTGTTTTATCACAGATAAAATCATTGAAGCTGTGATATGGGCCGGTATATGATGTGCGGGTACTGGGTCCTAGGGTGGGTGTCCTTGCTGTATTGAAGACGAAGGTTATTGCTTTCACTATGTACATCATTGTCTATAAATCATTAGCGTGTGTTTGGTTTTATTATTCTGGCATGCAAGGCACACGGTGATTGGTTTGCATAAGCATTATAAATATTTCAAAGGAGGTACCACTGTATAGACGTCAGAACCATAGTTGGAAAGGTTGGCCAAAAACCACTTGTCATTCGAGATTCATACAGTCTATCATTAGTATGCAAGAGCCTCAGTCTGATAAAGCAGCATGTTTGGTAGGATTGTCGGTACAACATGACCGTTGTGGAACCCGGATACTGCAAGTAAGGTAGTTGCTGCTCATCCAAATGGTAGCCACTTCATTGAGCTGTAGAGTAAACATTGGCTTGCTCCTAGACTATGATCATTCCTTGTTACTTAGCTGAGTGCTTTGCCTAGACAGATGTCCTTACACCTTGACAGTTTTACTTTTAACCATCCTTAGCTTGCCCACTGGCAGTGTTTCCCTTCAACTAGGACATTACTCTTGAGACCTGTACCCGAATAATTTGACCTGCGCCCCTGACGGGGTGTACTGACCCGTCATCTGAATAGTGACTTGTTGCTTAATTCAAATTCTTGTTATTGTTGGGTGATGGGAACCTTGAAGAAGCACACTGTGCAAAAGCCATTGCTTGTCTGAGACAAACAATTGGATCAGCTTCTAAAAAATACAGAACAACAAAACTAGTCAATAAGAGGGACTGACATGGGTGTTAGTACTTGGAGTGGAGTGATAACAATTTGTGAAACATATAAGTGTTTGATGATTCTTTGAGATTGATAGGGATATGATATGAACGATGAATGATTGAATTGAGTTGTGATGGATAATAGAGAGTAATGTTGATTGGGATGAAATTGATCCAACTGAAGATGTGAAAATGTTTGTTGAAGCCTAAACTATTTCAGAAACTTAGAAGTGTAAAGGTGTGGTGTCATCTGCTGATTTGCTACAAAAGCAAGTGGATCTTGATTGCGTTCAAATGCAAAGACGGCTGTCAGTTGTAGGATTTCGGTTTGTGTCAAAGAGCAGAAGCCTGATCAAAGTTCGGTTTATCAATCTGCACGGCCTTGGGACTTCAGGATCACAATTTGCTCCATGCCCGAGAAAACTATTTAAGAACTGTAAGTCACTTGTAAAGTGGCTCAATTTTCATGTTTAGATGTTCAATCATAATCAGCTGATGAATCTCAAGTAAACGGGGGAATGATCCCCTTAACGATGATCTTACGAATGCATCATAAAAGCTACACTTTCGCTCTCGAGACTTATCAAAGAAGTACGCTTGCATCGTAATTGAACTATCTCTCATAATTCTTTACAACGCTGGATGATTACAAGTGAATAGAATCAACTAGGTAAGACCTTAAGAAGATATGGGTATCTTTCAGAGCACAATCAGCTGGAATATTCTCACAGCAGATAATTCAACTTTTTTCTTTGTTCTGATCACTACCATTCTCTTCTAACAGTAGCCAAATATGTGACCTTTTCCACTGATCAAGGATCTTCGCATGGTCTCTATTTTGCATGTAAATTTCCCATGCAACTTTGCCAAGAATGAACAATCCTTGTCCCAACATGAGGTGACTGAGTGTCAGCACCGAATATCATATAACTCACAAATATCTTTTTTGTCCAAGTGAATAATTAATCCACGTAAATGTGAAAAGATGTAATGATCTAAAGTGATTGAGTTGTTGGGGTTAAAGGAGTTGGTATTAAGAAGGTGAGTCTTTTAGAATACACGGGATTTTATAATTCTTGATATAACCAAAATCAAGTGTTCACAGGATTTGTACAAATCAAAAAACAACCGGAGTAATTCACCTAAGAAAGTGAGATTCGCCCAATGTAAATGCGTGAAAATCACCAAAGAAATTGATGTATAAACTCCTTAAGAATCAATGTATAATTCCCCTTGGAAAAATAAACACGTATAGAGGCGCCTTTGTTATAAAGCGCCCTTGTAGAAATACGCACCTTGGTAACAACAGCTATAAATCCCCTTGGTAACAAGTGTATAAATCGCCCGTGGAACACCAGCGTATAATGCCCCTTTGTAATAAAGCGTATAAATCCCTACCAAATACATCGTAGAAATCACCTTGTATAGAGACGTATATAATTCCTCTTTTAAAAATCGGAGAAAGCGCCTGTAGGGAAAAACGTATTTAGCCCTATGTAATAGACACGATAATTCACCAAGGAGAACGGAAAATCGCCTGAACAAGGAATTATGTATACTTCATCTATTTAAAATCGTAAAATCGCCCATACACCCGAACTCAAATATCTAAAATCTTAAAAAGACGCACGGTTTGACTTGTTTGACCTGGATGTTGTCTTGGTTCTTCTTGACCTATCAAAACTAGTAAAACCTTTATCACCCATACTTTAACATTTTTTACACGAAAAAGTTGATATCAAGATTGTTTGTTTTGGGTGTGGGGGGGGGGGGGTTTTTGGTACAAAACCCTTTTCGAACCATAAGGACTCTAAAAGATGAAGTTTTTGATGTGGTTAAAAGATTTTCTGTACTTCGAGCCGAACCAAAGTTAACAAAGAAGTAAGTTGAAACTTTATTTGGTGTTAAACCCTCAAAAAGGAAAAAACTTTTTGAATGATTTCTAACCAAAAACCCCACCGAAAACAATAGAAAAATTGCACACTAAACCGTCACAAACCACTCCATGGTCTTGAATACCATTGTAAGAATATCTTGACACATATAATGGAGGTTTCGAATGAATGTTTAGATAGAGAAAGATGTGGTGTAGGAACACGTAAGAGAAAAACAAGAAGACCAATATATATATGTACTGTGAAACTAATGAACAACCAAAACATCCTCTCCATTGTGAATGTATAAATACTTCCCGTAGCTTAACCGACCATTAGGGCTTGGTTATGGCTACTATTAGCTGTTGCCTGTTAGCTTGCTAACAAATCGTATGCCTTGAATTCGATAGCTTCCACTATCAATGGGCATGTCCGAATACGTTGCTGTATTTCGAACAATCAATCCGCGTCGGTGGTTTGTTTTTTTTCATCATCATCATGCTTGGGTCTCTAGACTGCCTAGAGTACCTTCAGTAAATAAATTTAGATCTAACTTCTGTGTATACATACGGACCATTGTTATATAACCAATATTGAGAGTCAGTTTGGTCATTGCTATGTATATCTGCGGTTGATTGTCCACTTACTAACTCCCAACAACGAGCATTGGTGCATGATCTTTGTGATGCGATTTGTTTTAAACCCCAAGATTTTACAAACTCCCTACAGAGCATATAACAAACCCGCAATTTGCATCAATGTAATTTGCCATCTATTAAATTAGATGCAAATTTAATATCCATCTATTAAGAAGATTAATCACCTTTATAAAGGAAATGTTTGTTGTATCTCATATCAATGTAACATCATCTCTCAAGGAAACAGCTTACCAACCTCTACATGCATCGCTATCTATGGTTAGATCATGTAAACATCCTAATAGGTCAATCGAATCTTAATATCATTTTTACCAGTACATTATCTAGTTAACGTACTTTGTTAAAACGTTATATCAAAACAAGCATTAAAACTATAATGTGAAATTCAAAAAAAAAAACCCCTTAATTATATGTAATGTAAACATATAAAATGAAATTTCAAGCCGTTAAAGCATTGTTTATATTATCAATGCATCACATTTGAATATCTGTTCCTCCTAAAGCAATTACAACTTTCTAAAACATCAACAGGGAGAAGTCAATAATGCAAAAAAGGATCCAAATTAGGTCATTAAGCTCCTAAATATGGTAAGAACTTTACCACCAACTTTAGTACAAGGTACAAGCTCTTAATGCAGGAAATTTTAAACCTTAACCTAAACCCTAATTCATCCTAAACCCTAATCTAAAACCCTAAAACCCGAAACCGTAAAGTTATTTCAACAAAATAAAGCCTAAACCAAAACTAAACCCTAAACCTTAAGGTATCCTAAGCCATAATCTCCATCCTAACACAAGCCGAAACCTTAATATATCCTAAAAAACCCTAACCCTAACGTGAAATAAACCTGAATAACCCTAATCTAACCCATACACCTTTATTCCATGTTGGACCCATTTTAAACCCAACATACCCATCCTAGCACCGCCATGACCTCACTAGACCTATACATAAACAAGCAGCCTAGCAACACACCTCCTCCACTCGTGCTAGAAACTTGTTACAAAGGCTCTTTGTCACTGCTTTGGGTCACCATGCAGCTAACCCCACCAACCTTCTTCCACCTTACTTGACGACTAGTCTAGACTTCCATACTCACCCTAAGACATCCCTTGTCATCTCCCTATAGATCCTAACACCTTAATCGCCAAGAAAACTTTAGGCTCCAAGGTGATTTCACTCTATATAATACAGAACCCAACCACGTTGTTTTAGGTCATCCCAACACCATCTCATCCTCATACACTCAATTGAAGTTCTAATAGCCGTTCCATACACAATAGAAATCACGAGAATCCCCTAAGCTCAGAAGAAAAGCCCAAAAGCCAAATAACGAAGCTGTGAAGTCGTTACTTAGGCGGGAGTACCTGAAAAACCCATTTTTTCGCGACCCATTGTAGCTGAATTAATCCTAGATCTGTGTGTCCAGAAGCTTATATTCGTATATTAAAGTTTATAATACTCTTAATATCATGATATAAAACTCTTGTTTGATAGCTTTGAATCCTCAAACCCAGGGTTTTTTTATAAACCCTATAATACGACCCCCTTTGGAGTGTCGAGCGAACATTCCGCTTTTCTAAACTTTGTTACGTTAAAACTCTATTTGAGCTTATTCGATGAGAAGCTATAACCCTAAGAGTCTTTTGAAGCGGAAAAGAAGCGTGCATGGCTTTTTGGGACGTGTTGTGCAAAGATTTCCAGGCAGTAGGGTATATTATCAGAACTTACCTGGAAATTTTATAACTAAAGGGGCTGAAAATGTCATTATACTAATGTTAAAACTATAATGGACCTACTTTCTAAAGTCAAAGTTAAAGGGTTAACTTATATAACTTTATATATAAAGACTAAAGCGGAAAGAGTTTATAAACCTAGGGTAATAATATTGCCATTTTGCAAACTTAAAATGAAAAATATAATATTATAAATAAAGTATAAAAATATAACATTAATATTATAAAAACGTCTTTTTTATTAAAGACCCAACAATTTATCGTTATTTAATCTATATCGACTATTATTTCATATAATGTTATCGTAATCTATCAGCGATATCTTTGAAAAACTTAAAATCTTATCGTAATCAAACGTTACTAGAATTTCATATGAAGGGTTTCATTAAGTTTTGTTTGGACATTTTTGGGTTTTTATTACGAATTAAGTGCCCTGCTCCTCAAACAGATACTACATGGCCTCGGAGTATAATAGCCCGAACAGTGATACAATATGTTCCAGAAAAATTTTCAAAAAATCAAAGATATACATTAAACTTTATGAATTTTGAAACATAGAACCATCACACTAAGACTGGACCTATCACCCCAGTTGCGTGAACGAAGCCGGGACTTTTCAATGGATATAACTTTGCCTTCCAATCAGATTTCCTTATACTGTAAGTGAGTTCTAGCCTCACTTTTAATCTATTATAAACATAATACAAGATTGATGCTAAAGTATGTTCTCCGATATATTAGTGCATTGTTGTCTAAGTCCCTTTTATGCCAAAAACCTCCACCACATGGACCATTAAGCACCTCGAGTTACGCGAAATTGTTGAATTGCCATTAGTGATTGACGAATCCTGTTTGTATTAGCCGGATAGGTAATCAAACACACTATATTTGAAAACTTATAGGTATATGCAAGTACCTAACGGCCATTATCTGTATATATTCTTTTAGTATATATACACTATCATTTGAGAGCCAGGAGCGTAACCAAGCATAACTGTTTTCCATAATAATTGTACCATCTGCAATTATTAAAATTATGGGGGTGAACACGTAACTCCACTCTTATATGACTTGTAGTCCCCCACTAGTTATTATAAACCTATGAATTTCACTCAACCATTATGTGAACCGTTTTAGCATGTTTATCTCTAGGTAACTGACATCTTATTGGCACATGGCACGGACTGAAGATGGCTAAAATGGTTTATCATTCAAACGGTTATGGTTGTACAGTAATTTTGGGACCTTTGTTTGTTAAAAAACGCTGATGAAATAATGAATGATAACATATCGGTTATAAAACGTCTCTTTCGAGTCTTTTCATGATTATGACCTATTACACATAAATATTACCCCATAGGAGCATCCCTGCTAATATTTCAAAAAGGGGGGTGTTATTAAGTGGTATCAAGAGCTTACGTTATAAGAACCAAGGTTTAAAGAACCGTAAACGATAACTACTGTGCTCATCATAGTCCTCCATGCCACCGACATCTCCCGAATATAAGTAAAGATACAAGAACTACATACTAGGATATAAATAACTTTATAGTTGACCGCTGGTTGTTAACAGAGTATTTTCGTCTCCCAGTCATCCTACTTCCGAGATTGAGGATGCTTTTTCCTCAAGCTTCTAACTTTCTCCCGGCTTCCCCGACTATGTCCCAGCTTCACCAGGAAAAACTTATTCCGAGCTCTTGTTAACAGAGTGATGTCTTCTCCCAACCATCCTACTTCCGATATTGAGGATGCTTTTTCCTCCAACTTTCCGGACTATATCCTGGATTCCTCGGACTATGTCCCAGCTTCACTAGGAAAAACTTATTCTAGCTCTTCAAATAACTCATTTGGTGTAGTTTCAATAGTTTCTTCCGGAGGAATTATTGTCACCTAAGAAACAAGGCTATAACCAATTATTCTCCTCTACTTCTGCCCTACCTCAAGAATTTGAGATGGGAGAAAGCTCTCGTAAGACAAGTTTGGAACGTCATAAGGAGCAAATTGAGGAAATCCTTAATCACCTGGATGAACTCTCTCTCGACCGCATTGAGCACATAGAATACAAAATAGAAGGTCTCGAAAAAGGTCGGGTGATTATACAACAAGATTTTTGACAATTTAGAAGCTGAACTCCAAAAGGCTCATGCTCGAATTACTAAACTTCAAAGAAAGCAAATGGGAAATAACAACAAGATTGCTCTAGCTCGCTTCAGGATTGCTAATCTAGAACAAATCATCGAAGAAATCCAAGTCCGTCACCAAGCAGACAAGGAAAGTCTTCTGAATGCAATCTATGAACTCAAGAACAGCCAGAAAGGACCATCGAACTACTAGATTAGATACTAGTTATAGCTTTTAACCTAGCCACGGGATGTGTGGTATAAATAACAACACTTGTCAAATTTTGACTATGTACAGTACAAAGGCAAGTTGTTCATGATATAATACAATGGCAATCCCGTTATACCTTGTTGTTTCATAATACCGATATATCCATCCTAAAACAACTTCTCTTATATCATCATCTCCGTCTCCATCGTTATGAATCATACCATGATTTCTAAATAAATCATAGATACTTATTTGATATGAATTATCTATGATTTCGATATCACTATTGTGACAATGTTTATTTTTGAACTTTAATCATTTTAAGACTTGTGATATCATTCTTATTACGTGTTATCTTATGTTGATAGAATGCCTCCCAAAAGGATGTCAACATCTGAAGCACCAGCCATGACTCAGGCTGCCATCAGGAAACTAGTTGCTGACAGTGTTACCGCAGCTCTAGAAGCACAAGCCGCTAACATGGCAAATACTGATAATACCACCAGACCAAGAGAAGCTCCTGTGGCAAGACAATGTAGCTACAAAGAGTTCATGAGCTGCCAACCTATCAACTTCAAAGGTACGGAAGGCGCTATTGGTCTCATCCGCTGGTTTGAAAGAACTGAATCAGTGTTTTCCCGTAGCAACTGTACCGAAGACTGCAAGGTGAAGTTTGCTACTGGTACTTTAACTGAAGAAGCTCTATCTTGGTGGAATTCTTTTGCCCAACCTATTGGGATAGAAGAAGCTTACAAGATTACCTGGGTTGAATTCAAGAAACTTTTGATAAAGCTAGTACAAAAAGTGGTATTGGTCACACCAGATGTGTGATATTTACTTTTATTGTTCGCACTCACGAAAAGTTTCGTGTGTGACAAAAGGTCGCGTGGCCGTAGGTCACCTACGGTCACGCATTCGAGTTAGTCACACATAAGGAAGCTTTAGTGTCTGTATCCACGTTTTTGTGTGACTAAATAGGTACAATTTAGTGACCGTAAATAATGTACAACCAACAAAGCATGTTTTTTATATTTAGTCACATACAATTAAACATAGAGTGGCCAAAAGTGTTAATATGTGTGACCATATGGTGTTTAAAGTGAAGAAATGTGTATTTTGTGTGACTATTGTTCATCCAATGGCCACATGAATTTTATGTTTGTGTGACCTTTTGTAATATTTAGCCACACAAAGCATGTTTGTTTTGGGTATTTAGTCACATACAACTAGGCATAAAGTGACCAAAAGTGTTAATAAGTGTGACCATATGGTGTTTAAATTGAAGAAATGTGTATTTTGTGTGACTATTGATCATCTAATGGTCACATGAATTTTATGTTAGTGTGGCCTTTTGTAATATTTAGTCACACAAAGCATGTTTGTTTTGGGTATTTAGTCACATATAATTAAGCATAAAGTAGCCAAAAGTGTTAATAAGTGTGACCATATGGTGTTTAAAGTGAAGAAATATGTATTTTGTGTGACTATTGATCATCCAATGGCCACATGAATTTTATGTTTGTGTGGCCATTTGTAATATTTAGTCTCACAAAGCATGTTTCTTTTGGGTGTTTAGTCACATACAATTAAGCATAAAGTGGCCAAAAGTGTTAATAAGTGTGACCATATAGTGTTTAAATTGAAGAAATGTGTATTTTGTGTGACTATTGATCATCCAATGGTCACATGAATTTTATGTTAGTGTGGCCTTTTGTAATATTTAGTCACACAAAGCATGTTTGTTTTGGGTATTTAGCACACATAATTAAGCATAAAGTAGCCAAAAGTGTTAATAAGTGTGACCATATGGTGTTTAAAGTGAAGAAATGTGTATTTTGTGTGACTATTGATCATCCAATGGCCACATGAATTTTATGTTTGTGTGGCCTTTTATAATATTTAGTCACACAAAGCATGTTTGTTTTGGGTATTTAGTCACATACAACTAAGCATAAAGTGACCAAAAGTGTTAATAAGTGTGACCATATGCTGTTTAAAGTGAAGAAATGTGTATTTTGTGTGACTATTGATCATCCAATGGCCACATGAATATTATGTTTGTGTGGCCATTTGTAATATTTAGTCACACAAGTCATGTTTCTTTTGGGTGTTTAGTCACATACAATTAAGCATAAAGTGGCCAAAAGTGTTAATAAGTGTGACCATATGGTGTTTAAATTGAAGAAATGTGTATTTTGTGTGACTATTGATCATCCAATGGTCACATGAATTTTATGTTAGTGTGGCCTTTTGTAATATTTAGTCACACAAAACATGTTTGTTTTGGGTATTTAGTCACATATAATTAAGCATAAAGTAGCCAAAAGTGTTAATAAGTGTGACCATATAGTGTTTAAAGTGAAGAAATGTGTATTTTGTGTGACTATTAATCATCCAATGGCCACATGAATTTTATGTTTGTGTGGCCTTTTGTAATATTTAGTCACACAAAGCATGTTTTTTGGGTGTAGTTAGTCACATACAATTAAGCATAAAGTGACCAAAAGTGTTAATAAGTGTGACCATATGCTGTTTAAGGTGAATAAATGTGTATTTTGTGTGACTATTGATCATCCAATGGCCACATAAATTTTATGTTTGTGTGGCCTTTTGTAATATTTAGTCACACAAAGCATGTTTTTTTTTGTATTTAGTCACATACAATTAAGCATAAAGTGACCAAAAGTGTTAATAAGTGTGACCATATGGTGTTTAAAGTGAAGAAATGTGTATTTTATGTGACTATTAATCATCCAAAGGCCACATGAATTTTATGTTTGTGTGGCCTTTAGTAATATTTAGTCACACACAGAATTAAGCAAACAATGACAAAAAAAGTGTTAACAAGTGTGACCATATGCATCTTTTAGTCCCATTTAAGAAATCAATATATATCAAAACAAAATCAAATATATATATCAAAATAAATTCAAATACAATAAAACTGGAATGTATATAACTGAACCAATATAAAATTGTAATGTCGTATATACTAAACTTCTCAATAAACTAAGGCCTCCTGACTCCTCTTCTTATTAGCTTCCTTTTGCTTGGCATCACTAGAGACGTAGAAGTTTTTGCGCTTCGTTGGTACTTTAGGTGCAGTTTTGTTCTCAACAGTGATTATTTGGTTGAATTTGTGGTTTTATGTTGCTGCAGGAAAACAAAAGCCGCGTGTATCAAACACTGAATTAAATATGAAGAATTATATATATGTAGGTTCATAGAACACATGTATGTACCTTTTTATCATAAACCAAAGTTGATTCTTTGGCCATGCAACAAAACCACCTACTACATCCAAAAACTGTTGTGCAAAACGTTACTTTCCTACATCGGTATAAATATTGCATCCAATAGAGCTTTATCAATTAACAATTTGTAGCATCCTTTAGGGTGCTTTGTTATGAGAATTTTTTTCCATCACTCTTGTATACGGTACCCTCAACAATAATAGTTGTTTTCTTTAAGTGCCACAGTCTGCACTTTATTGCCTAAAAAATGATTTGTTGCATGTATGTATCAGAAATTAATTAAACAAAAGAATATATGAACATGTTGAAATACATACTTGTGGTAGTACTGACACATTTTCTTTGGATTGTGAATCTTGACTTGAAGAATCCTTTCGGATTGATCTAGTCGTTCTCTTAGCTCCCACAGATTTAACAGTTTCCTGTATGCATATAAAACTGATAAATATATTAAGACATGGTATGTAGTATTCAAAATCACAAGCGGTGTTTTATTAATTACTTAACCCTATTTTGCATTTACATTCCGAATGCTCGCATCATTCTATCAATCCAGAACAGTTGTTCCGCCTCCTCATCAGCATGCTATTTATTGGTGAATTTTCCACCGGAGACACTGCAATATAAATTATAGATTTGTGTTTGGGATTAAAAGGATTCTTTGTATTGCTGATGATATGTGTTGGTTATGGTTCAAGACTGCTCGGTTGATGCTGAAGAAAATATATCAAGTCATTAGTGTCAAGCTAGTAAATGTTAGTACTGCTAGTGTTAGTTGCAAATGTTAGTATATTAATGTTGCTCTGAGTTAAGATTATTAGATATAAGTTAGTACTGTTTTGTTATTACTGCTTCTTAGATATGCATGAATTATATTAGGAAAAGATTAGAATTTGATGGAAACTTATTGTTGGGAGTAATTGAAAAACGACGTGTTGGGAATTATTGAAAACGACTAAGTGTCGTTTCTGCTGATAGAGATGTTCGTTTCTGCTGATGGCATTAAGTGGTTTCTGCTGGCAGTTCAAGTAGCGTTCCTGCTGATTATGTTCCTGCTGGTCATGTTATCATTTCTGCTGACAGATATAGCGAATATGCTGATCTTAGTTATAGACGTAATTAATGTAATTTATAGATATATTCTAGAGTTATCTCATAAAGATAGGAATGAGATAAATTAGGAAGAGATTGATGTATATCTCTTACGCAATTTTAGGAATCTTGTTTAGCAATTTAGGGTTTCTTCTCTATAAAAGAAACCTTTAGCATTAGGGTTTGACATCGATTTACAGATCACAAAACAATTTATTATCAATAGAAAGATCCATAGAGGATCATTGTTTATATTTATTCTTCTTTATATTACATTGTTTAGTTTCCGCATAAACGATTGATAGAGTCTCTCACATATATACTTGTGATTACATAAGTACTATACAATCTCGAAGGCTAGAAGATCTATCTAGTTTCAGATCCTAACACTAATTAGCTTATTTTGAATAATAGCTTATTTAGCTCACTTATAAGCACTTTTTGGCTTATTTTAAGCTTAAGATGGTTCGAAAACCACAAGGTGGTTAGTAGAAGTATTTTTGGTTGTTTACCTTGTATGTCGTATATTCGTGGACTATTTTATAGCTTATGGTGATAACCAAATACGATACATAGCTTATTAGCTTATTTTTAAGCTTAAGTATATAGATTTTCGAGCTTATGGGCTCACTGCCCAATAAGCCCTTTTGAGTCGTGGCTTATGAGGGGCTTATTGTGGACCCGGTTACTTTGTTACTTATTAATTGGAGCTTATATATACTAATAGACTTTGGTTTTGGGTTAGAACGTATATTTGATACTTAAAAACCTTAATGGACCCTTGTTGAGCCTTAAAGCCCAATAAGAGTTAACTAGTCGTTTTGAGAGTTTTGACGAACTTTTGGGAAGTGAAAAATACTTGTGAAGTTATAATTGAAAGTCATTTTGAGAATGTATTTTAGTAAACGTCGTGAAATGTGATTTTTGGAATTTGGTCGGAAAGTGTCGAAATGTTAGAAATTGTTTGAAATTAAGGTTTAAAAACCTTGGGAAACGTTATATAAACGTACGGGTCATGTCAAAATTTCGTAAAAAGTCTATACTTAGAATTTTTACTTAAAACATGATTTTTTGATTTAATAATAAAATATTATTATTTTAATAAGTCGACTAAAAGACGAAAAATGCATTTTTTTGAAACTTCTCTAAAATGTTTAACGTAAATAAACGTTTCATTTCGTATAAATATAAATGTCTATTTTTGATAACTAAGTATACCGAATGGACTTATCGGAATATATATATATATATATATATATATATATGATCACAATAATTAAAATATATTATAATATATAACTAAGTGTACCGAATGGACTTATCGATATATATATATATGTAAAAGTATTTATTATAAAATTTTACTTATATTACTTAACTATTTTACTTAAATAGTGTAAGTACCGAGATATGAGTTGGGATATGATATCGTTTGGAGTTAAGTCGTCAACCATCACACCACTAAAACGTTTAAGATAACCGTACAACATGCGTCTAACCTCTATGCATCATACCTGAAAACTATTTTGGTAACGAATGATTAAAATGAGACATTAATTGGGATAGGTCGTGTTCAGACGTCGTTGCATTTGCTTGTGTGATATTGAGTTGGCTGGTTGAGACCTTTGCTTGATGTGAGTTCTCGTAGCCCCACTTTTTAAATCTTTTTTGTTGGGGGAAAATAATACTCAAATGTGTTTTGAACTGTTAGTCTGAACTGTACGAAAAGTGGTTTTCTTTTTGGGATAATTATGTGCTTATGACTGCTATGTGAATATTATGTGGTTTGATTGTACTTGCATGCATCGAGGTGTATGGCAATGTATGTGATTGGCAAGGATTTTCCATGTCTTGTGTGGTCCTGCCTTAATCTAGTGCTCCAGCTAGTAGGCCCTTTAGGTGCGTAAGTGACATATCAGAGTTGCGGCTCCAAGAGCATTGGTATATGCTGGTTTGGTGACTAGCGAGGATGTTAGGTCATCGCACATGATTAGCGAGGATGCTAAGTCATGAGTTTGTTTGCATATATTCTCTGTCATATTGCATAATTGTTCAACTGTTGAAAATATTAGCACAACGATTGGGTTTTGGATTAAACCTATAAGCTCACCAACATTATTGTTGACGTTTTCGAGTATCAATTTCAGGTGAAGTTAATAATCGTTAAGGTTGTGGTGCATATAGCAGACTTTTAGAGAATCCCGTAGGAATCTTGTTTGAGAAGTCTTGCATTGGATGTATGTTATGGATTAGTTTTCTTGAGGATTGAGGTTTAAGATTGAATGGACCCCTGCGTGGGCTTATGATTGTAATAATTGGCGACTATGTGCTGTGTTCTTGGATGGGACATCTCTCTCAATGTTGTTTTGAGGTTGATGGTCATCATGACACTTTTATTAATGCATTTTAGTTTTCTTTATTATGTATCTTGTGTTATGATTGATCATCATGTTGCATTCCTGTGTTTTCGCCTATGAATGGATGTGACAAGACGCTTAATGTAAGCCCCATATATAGCCTTCGCATTTAAAAAACAAAACTTCACCTTGATTCTATCTCACAAACATTTTGTGCAACTCCTCGTATGAATCTGCATAATAATCCTGTCATATTTACAACTTAACATTACATAAATATACTAAAAAGTATTATCGAGAATTTAACTACATAAACTACTAATTCCACAATTATCGACAATACAAATATAATTAAAAGCGTAGGATTATACCTCAACCACGCTCGATATTAACAACCATATCAATCACACTCCCCTCATCATCACATCTCACATTCGCAACACACTTAACAATCATCGCAACCACTTCCACAATCATTATGGCTGCATCTTTATCCCTATTTTCCTTCCTCAATTTCGGGACATTTCACTCCTTTAGTTTCTCTTTTTTTTACCAAACAAATCACTTATAAACCTAAGGACGTAAAAACCTTGCAAACTAAACAAGAATTTGATATTTAACTGCTTACAAACTAAACATGCCATCAATTATATAAAAGATTATTGAAAAGAAATAGTTAAATTACCCACAATATAGATTCAAGCAAGCACTCTTTACCCGCCGCCACCACTCGTTGCGTCTACCATTCATTGTCTATAGAATATAAATTATGATCAGCACATAATTTGACTTTGACTTGGTTATATAATACACAATATCTCATATTTTAACTTTGACTTTTTTGATTTTTTTACACTGTTTGCTATGACGAAATGAACTAGTGACGGAATGTAATGAATGTCGTAATGAAATAAATGAAGTAATGAAATGACGCATTACAATCATAATTATGTTTGATTGTTATGATAGAATGGAATGTAATCGATAATAGAAAAACTAAAATAGCCTTTGTTGATATATTTTTTTAGTTTGGTAGGTAGTTAATAAAGGTCTTTTATGTAATTATTATTCCATTACAAGATGGAATGGGAAAAAAAACAAGAGACCCCTAATGAATGAAAATGGTGTTTTTTGATGTAATGAATGATTACATGTAAATTTTTTTGAACCGCAGCTTTTTTATTACCAAACACACCAACCATACAAAAGGAAAGATCTCTCTACAAGGTATAGAGGGGGACCTTTACAAATACCAACAAAGCGAAGGAAAAACACAAAATAAAACCATGACCAAACTTACAGATAAGCACTAAGAAACTACAAAATAAAACCCCACAACTAGAGGTCGACTTGAATCTAGGTGTGATCATTTGCTCTCACATAGATCGGGATGGGACAATCAAACCACTGATCCAATCTTCCTACCTCAAATGATCTTTTTTCAACCTAGCAACAATCCACTCGAACGCCCTTCCTTGAACTTCCTTGAACAAATCAAGAATTTTAGACTCGTTCCCTTTAAACACTACTTTGTTTCTAAATGTCCATATAAAGTACAACACTGACCAAACAATCCCTTTTCATATCTCCCTCTTAATCCCAGTAAAAAATATTAGCTTGAGCGAGATTAAGCACATCTTCAACTGAGAAAAGATTTCGCATACCTACATCCCACCACTGAAGCACCCTATCCCAAATCGGCTTAACTTTTGGGCATAATACAAAACAACGATCCAATTATTCGATCGACTCCTCACAACAAGGGCATAAAACCAAATGTAGATCGATACCCATGTTGTCAAGAACTACTCGAACCGGTATCCTCCTGTGATACAAACGCCAAACAAATATGCACACTTTTTTTGGAATAAACTTGCACCAAGAGGTCTCAAATATAATCCCTGAAGCTTCAAGAATCTTAGAGTCGACCATGTCACGAAACCCCTTAACTGTAAAACTACCACCATCATTGAGCCGCCACTTGCACTTGTCCTTGGTATCTTTTTTTAGCTGAATATCCTGCACAAGATTAGACAAATTATGCATATCAGTAATTGCCCTACCTCTAAGGTCAGACCTCCATACCCAATTCCATACCCACTCGTCCTCACGCCAAAATCCCTTATTGCCTAAAATTGCATCATTAACAACATATAAATGGTATAACCTCATAAACAAGTCACGTAATTTACCCATACCAATATAGTTGTCCTCCCAAAACATAATGGCATTCCCACTTCCTACTTCACACTCAAAAGATGAGGACAGATGAATCCCGATCTTATCCAAATCATTACCAACTTTTACAATATTACGCCACACACTATATCCGCTACCACTTAAACTTTGCCCCATCGTTCCACCCCCTTCCTCGTATAAACTCTTTCTAACTTTAACCCAAAACGCATCTCTCTCAAAGCGAAATCTCCACCACCATTTTGCCAGGAGAGCCCAATTCATAGCCTTGAGACTACCAATATTTAGACCTCATCCCATAACTAGATATGACCTTTTCCCATTTGATCCAAGCCACACTTTTGGATTCCCTATTCCCCCCGACCAAAAAAATCTCTCCTCACACTCTCTAACAAATTTAACACACTCATCGAGGCATGAAACAACGAGAAAAAGTACAACGATAAGCTACCAAGGACTGATTTTACCAAAGTCAGTCTGCCACCAAACGAAATCAACCTCGCTTTCCAGATTGCCAATTTATTTTTAAACTTTTACACTAAAATATTCTAGTTCTCTATTCTTCCCATATTATGTCAGACTGGCAGACCGAGATAATAGAAAGGAAGGGCGCCAAGCCTACACCTTAGACTTGTTGCCCACCCCTCGACTTCCTCCATCTCCACACCAATCCTAAACAAAGTTGTTGATAGAAATAATGCCTAAAAACATTATTAATATTTTTCACATCTTTACGTTTTGATAATCACAAAATATAAAAATGTTCAATGTGAAAATAAACGCAAACAAGTAATTAGTAGTAAATTTTCATTTTGAAAATTATATCACTTAAAGGTATTAATAAACAAATGTTTAATGCATTTTATGATCAAAGGAAATTTTTATTCAACCTCACACTTTTATAAAGTGTTGTAAACATTTTTATAAACATTACAAAACATTTTTTACAATTAAAAGAAATGTTTTATTCAAAATAAACATTTTGAATTTCAAATTTTCGAACCTAAAACGGCTAGAAAAGTTTCAACAAATTCCCCCTACACAAAAGACAAACTGGGAAGCGCCTAGTCTAGGGCGGTCCCCTTAAATACACGGGAGGCCCCCTTAATTTTAAAGGGACCGCCCACCTATTTAAGGGGATCGCCCATAGGTAGACGCTCCTCCAGTTTGTCTTATAAATACTGGACTTTTCCCTACTATTTTTTCACATTTTGCACTCATTCTTTCTGATCTAAAACAGCTCACACATAATCTTTTGATCATCTAATCATAAAGCTTTGTTTCTAAGTGATCCAAGCTCAATTCCTCAAGTGCAAGAGAAGAATACTTCCATCATCCAGTGAAGAAGTATTACACCTTAAGTGTGTATTGCAATCTTGTTGCATCCATATCACAATTTGTAAATCATTTGTAAATCTTGTAAAGTTGTGTAGTAGATAAATCTTTGTGATTGTTGTAAGTATTGTTGAATCTAGTGATTCATCCAAGTTGTGATAGTTAGGTGTGAAAGTAGAAGTGAAGTAGTAAAGTAGTTGTGTGAAGAAAACTAAAGTGTGAAGAAGTTGTGTAGTTATGAAGTTGTGTTGTGAAGTCGGGAAATTAGTGAAGAAGTTGTGAAGTCGTGATAGATTGGTTCTAGCTAAGATTAGAACTCGACATCTAGCTTAGTGTCGGGAATTAATATAAGCAAAAGTTGTGTACGGTTTTCTTCGCCATAAGGGAGTTTGTTAACATAGTAAAGAAAACTCTCGAGTTTGGTGCTCGAGGAGTGAAGTAGGGCGAAGAGGTGCTTCGGTACCGAACCACTATAAATCATCGCATTGTGGTTTGATTGTTCTTATTCTTATCTCTTGTCTTACCTTATTTGCTCATACTATCCTATTAATTGTTTAGATAAGTATATTGTTTATATTGTGCAAGTGTTGAATTCACATAAAGTCGAATATAAGTTTCTATTAACAAACATTAACATTAAATTAAAAAGTGGAAAACTATTCAACCACGTTAAATAAGATTTTTAAAATAAATTGTATTTTAAAACTTGAATCGATCTATGGAATCGGAAAAATATTTCGAAAGGCAATCTATGCAAAGACCACCACTATTTGAAAGTGATGGATTTATTTATTGGAAAAATAGATTCGAAACTTACGTGAAGTCAAAAGATCTAGATCTTTGGCATGTTATTACCGATGGTGATTTTCCTCCTATTCAAAATAATTCCGAAACTAAAAAGGATGAAGTTGTACCTTTTCATAAACAAAACGATGATCTTAAAAAGAAACTTGCAAATAATAATGAAGCTAAAATGGTAATTTATAATGCTTTGCCACGGAAAGAATACGAAAGAATTTTTAAGTGTCAAACCGCAAAAGAAATTTGGGATACTTTGTTAATCACTCATCAAGGTAATAATCAAGTTAAAGCTAACAAAATAGATCTTCTTTTTTAAAAATATGAACAATTTATGATTCCGGAAGAGGAGTCAATAGATAATGCATTTGCTAAATTTAACACTATTATTACTAGTCTAAAAGCACTTGATAAAAAATTTTCTAGCAAGAATTGTGTTAGGAAATTTCTTAGGGCATTACATCCTAAATGGAGCGCAAAAGTCACGGCGATTGAAGAATCAAAGAATCTAAAAACTCTATCACTTCACGAACTCATTGGAAATTTAAAGGTTTATGAAGAAGTAATTAAGAAAGATTCTAAAACCGTCAAAAGCAAAAGAGAACAAAGTAGATCTATTGCCTTGAACGCTAGAAAGGAATCTAGTGATGATGATAGCTCAACCCCCAATAGTGAAGATGAAGAATACGCCATGGCCGTAAGAGACTTCAAGAAATTCTTCAAAAGACGAGGACGATTCGTAAGACAACCACACGAAGAAAGAATATCATTCCAAAGAAATAAAGACGACAAAAATGGCAAAGGCGAAAGAAAATATTTTAAGTGTGGAGATCCAAATCATTTCATCGGAGAATGTCCGAAACAATCAAAATATCAAAATCAAAAGGCGTTTGTTGAAGAATCTTGGAGTGATAGCGACGAAGATGAAGAGGAGAAGACAAAGGACGAAAAGTGTCTTATGGCTAAATCTTCTAATGAGATACTTTCCGAAACCGAATACTTTAGTGATGACCAATTATCATTAGACGAAAATGACTTAGATAATGAATATAGTAGACTATGCAAAATAGGACTAAAAGTCATGGCTAAAAATAAAACTCTAAAACAAGCTAAAATAAAATTAGAGAATGAAGCACTAGAATTAAAAGATAAATTATCTAGGTTAGAAAAAGGTAAGGAAGTAAATGAAGAATGCAAATTATGTCAAGACCTTAAGTTTGAAAATGAGAAGCTTAGAAAAGAAATATCTAGGCTAAATCAATTTAATGATAGTAGTCACTCACTTAAGAAAATAATAAGTTCTCAAAAACCTTCCAGAGATAAATCCGGTTTAGGATTTAATTTTACCAAAGGGTCATCTAGCGAAACCAAACAAGTAAATTTTGTAAGAGCTCAAGAAGTCGAGTCGAAAGAAAAATTGATAGAATCAAACCCAAACTCAAAACCAAAATTTATACTTATAAACAATACTAAAATTCCTATTGCAAGTGATGATGAGGTAAAACGTTTTTACAAACCTTCCTTAAAACCCGAAGTCGGATTTACTAAACCCACAATAAGGTCTAAAACACCCCCTCCGAGAAGAAAGGAAAACTCTCATCCTCGTTCCAAAACACCTCAACCTAGGAGAGACCAAGGTAGACCAAATTACTCTAACACTAATCACACAATGTGGAATCATCCACACCAACCAAGCTTTACTCAATGTGAAAGATGTTCACCGTGCATGTGTTCAAATCAAATACAAAACATGTTCGAAAAAAATAACTTCGGACCCATGAAATGATGGGGACCAAATGGCTAAATCATCATATCTTTCGAGGTCAATCATCGACAAGCATCCTTTGACTTTCGTCAAACAAATTAAAGAACCCATATAGGATTTCCATAAATCCTCATCCTTAATGCCTGCTACCTTGAAGATTTTAAAGCAATTTCTCTTGAAGGCTAAGGTACGTCTCACTCTCTAATTACGTAAATTATAGATTGGTATATGATATACTTAATTTTAGTGATAGTTAGGAAATATGGTAGTCACTAGAAATACCATTTGTTGGCTTTCTAGTTTTTAAAAGAATTTGTTCATTAGGAACCATTCTTTCACATGGATTATCCATGAACCACTATAAAATGGAAATCTTCTATGGCCACGAACTCACATAGACTAAGAAAAATGAGTTTGTGGATAATAATTAACATAGAAGTAGGATTAGTTATGCATCGGAAAAATCTTAAACCACTATGGATGAAACAAACTTCCTTCCACCTCGACGCTCGCCTCAACTACGTCTATCAAAATTGCCTTGTTAAAGTCTCAACTCTATTCCAATCTCTCATCTTCTACAATATCGACTTTTTCCATTTCAAAACGTGTCAATTAATTTTTCCGTTCAAAGAAATTAACTCATCATGTTCGCAAGAAGTCTAGTCACCAAATTGTCTTATGTATTGACATCTTGATTATCTCGTCCGAAATAGTCGAAGAAACTTTTTAATTAAACAATGGGTTAATTAAAAATTGTCAATATTCATTCTCACAAAACTGGCCAAAATTCGAAGAATTTTTTTTTCAGGTGGCGGCCCCCTTAAAATTAAGGGGACCGGCCGTGTAAAAAGGGCGGCCCCCTTAATTAATTAAGGGGACCGCCTATCTGTGAAAACAAACACCCCCTTACAGTCGAAATTATATACCAAACATCATTTTTTTTCTTCCCTCTTTCTCCCACCTGCTGTAAACGAAAACCCCATCACCAAAACCTTCAAAATCAAACCTCAAATCACCAAATCAACCAAAATTCACAAGGGGAAATTACTAACAAGTCTATCAACAACATCCATTGTAAGTTTTTCAACCATCTTTTGTTTGATTTCATCCAATTTTGTTTCTAATCAAAATTGGGTGTTTTTAATTATTTTCATAATTCTTAGTTTGGTCTAGGATTTCCATAATTACAATGATACCCGTAGTCATAGGAACACTACAACCTTGATAGGATTGAATCAAAACACTTATTGAGTTAAAAAAAATTAAGAACATGTATGCTCATGAACATATAGACGAATTTTTGCATATATGCATTTTTAAACTTACACATTATTGATTAATGCCAAAACATGATAAAAATAATCAAGTATTAATCATCCAAACATACATATATATTTTTCAAATCAATGAGTAAAATTCTATAAAAATAAAGGAGTGTTTGGCTCGTTTCTTAGGATTAATTTTTAGAGTCAAAATGACCATCACTATAGTTTTGTCACTTGTATAAACACTCAACAAACTTGTATAAGTCATCAAGATATATAATTCATATATATATTGATACATTTTATGAAAGGTATAAAATAAATGGGCGTTTGGTTTAATATTTTAAAACATGGTTTTGAGTCAAAACAAACACTATTTAACTTTTGTCAAGTTAAAAATAATAAACTTATACTTGTCAACAAAATATACACTTAACATATAGTTTTCGACAAGCTTAAATAAATTTTATTAATAAGGGGGTATTTGGGTCATTGTCTTGATTTTGAAATATATAACTAATATATATTCTTCGACTAACTAGATTAAGTCAAAAATAAATTAAGGAACATATGGATCACTTCTTAGGGTTTTTAGAATCGAAGTAATCTTTTTCCCACATTCGTTATTTTTCAAAACTTTATTTTATTTTCTTTATTATATATATTTTTTTTTAACATTTTATGTTGTTAATAACTTGTTTAGGTGACAAAAATGCCGAAAGCTACTACCACCAATATATTCCTCACTAAATCCTACATCCTAAAAGTATCCAAAATTCCCGGCATCTCTCCTACTATTTCCTAATTCTACAAACCTATTGAAAGCCGCAACATTCACGAAGGTCGTGTTGTTGATCAAGCCTACTACAAATCCAACAACATCGAGCGTCTTTTTACTAACATTCGCTTCAATTGTCTCTTTCAAATCAATGAACCGATTGTTCTGAGATTTATTCTAGATTTCTATAATCAAGTCAAGGTACAAACCGATGACTATGGCTATTTTGTCATCTCTTTTATGATTCAACATGAATTCATAACCCTTACTCTCGCTCAATTCGGTCAAATCCTCCAAATTCCATACAATGGTCAAGCCGTTTTTACAAAACGAGTGGGACCTTGCATCTCTTGAATATTCTCAAGAAACTGAGGGACCATATTGCACCGATCTTCCTACTCCCGACGACATTCGTCGACTTCTTGAATTGGAACGTGTCGTGGTAGACTGTACCATTAAAAGTCAAACCGTCACTCTCAATCCAAATCAAATCCTCACCAAAGAACTAAGCCCCGACATGAAACAATAGGAAGAACTCATTCGAGAGAATATGTTAGGACTAGGAGGACATCGGGACCGTCTCCCTGCTTGTCTTGCTTACATGTTGTATTGTGTTGTTGCCGAAGAACAATACAATCTTGCTTATTTCTTTGTCAAAAGAATCGAATGTGCTAGAGCTACTCCAACAGCAAATCTTCCATATGGCATGTTTTTAACTCGTCTTTATCGACACATCATGGAAACGTATCCTCATCTTGACCATGGCATCTATGACATTGTTGATCGAGTCATGCGTCCTCTTACCCTAAGACAAACTCGAGGACCTCGAAGTGATCGTGGCAAGGCACGTCATTCCGTCTCCTCCTCATCCTCTCATCATCAAGGCACGTCATCTCATCAACATAATGATGATGATGATGTCAAAACTTCTCGAGCGAGCACTCCATCTCCTACCACCTATCTTAATAACTCTCTTGATTCACTTAACTACCAAAATTACCAAATACCTTCCTCTTCCGAACAAACCGATGAAACTCTCTTTACACGAAAAACCACCTTGCTCAACTAAACGCAACAAATGCACGAGGAGATGCGTGGAGGATTCAATGATACGTGGAGTCTTTAACCTATTTTGGATTCCTGTATTCCTTAGCAAAATGACCAAATTCCTTGCAGTTAAAACACTGTATCCCAGACTGCTGCACTACTTGTCCACCTACAGTTTCCCTAGCCCCAACAACAGTCATTGTCCTCTGATTGTCATTCTTGTATCTTGGAGTAGTATCCACATTCTTATTTCTGGTGTTTGAGGAAGTTCTGAGGTTGTTGTTGGTAGGTTTGTAGAGTTTCTTAAAGTACTTTGCAATGAGAGCCAATTTTTTTTGCATTTCCTTATCCTTCTGAGCTTGTTCAGGATCATTGTCTTCTTCAAAAGCGGACTCAGATAGAGGTGTGATTGGCTTGGCTATCTCTTTGCCTTTGTGTCTTGTAGTTGCATTTGATCTTGTTGGAAGTGATGTTCTTGATGTTGGTGCATATGATTTGTGAGACTTTGATGTTTGATAATAAGGAGCTTGGTGTGGTTGAGCAGTAGCAACAAGTGCTAATGGGTTAGCATTCTTGGCTATTCTTTCAGCACGAAGTTCATTAATTTCCTTTTGATATTGTTTCAGAATGTCAAAGAACTTATGATATGCAACTTCATCCAACTTGTGTTGTTGCTTGATAATTGTTACAAACCTTGACCATTCTGGTTGAAGTTGTTGAAGAAATTAAACATTGACTTGCATTTTATCGACTGTTAAATTGTTTCTGATCATTTCATTCATCAGCTTGTAAAACCTTATGTAATATGACTCAATTGTTTCTCCATCGTGAGAGGTGAATTTTCCAAATTCTCAAAATAAGTTTGTCTTGACATCTTGAATGTTGAGGGATTCACCTTGTTGTAGCCTTTCGATAGCTTTCCATATTTCATGAGTTCTATTACACGCATCAATAGTGGAGTATATTTCATCTCCAATTCCAGTCAATATCTTATGAATCGCTTCTTTTTCTGATTCAAAATGAGCTTTGTTTGCAGGAGACATATTTAGAATTGTCTCAACTGTTATGTGTTCAGGAACTGCTGGAGAATTTTCTGTTGCAGGCACAGCTTGTATTACGACAGTAGAGGGAATGTAAGGACCTTCGAGAATGCATTTCCTTAAGGCATCACCATTTGTTTTTGTATCAATGTACCATAAGAAACGTGATTGCCATTGTGCATATATGCCCGTTGCAAGCATTGGTGGACGATCCCTTGAACCAACTGCCATGATGTTGTTATGCATTTGACTGTCAGTTGTAGAAGTTGTGATTGGAGTAGTCATGATGAATGATTGTTGAATTATGAAGTGAAAATGATTTGTAGGATCTTACAATGATAAAGTTGTGTTGCGGTTTTGTCTTGATGTTACTGGTTTGATTAACAAATTCGATTAAATAAAATCCGGTAACAAAATTCGGTAACAAATTCAGAAACAAAATCGGTAACAAATTCGGAGAACAAATCTCGATTTCTTCTGAGTTTGTCAATTTCGACAAGTGTTACTCGATATCGGATGAAACTGTTTGTCGGACAAAAGGATCTCGGACAAGGCAAAATGTCGGTATTGTATCTCGAACAAACTTCTCGGATAAGTCTTCGTAGCAAATTCGATCAAAGTTACAAATTGAAATGATCTAACAAATTAACTATTACAAAATTCAATTAACCTTTAACAAATTTGGTGAAAGTAATACAATTTTGATATAGAAAAAATAATACAAAAATTAAAACTCAACAAGCGTTCTACACCAGAATCGAACTCATGACCACACGGATGAATAGTGTAACACACTACATCAAACCAACTGAGCTAGAGAGTTCTTTGTGCCTTTTTCTTCAAAATTCGATATATATACTGCAATTTCGATGTCCTTTATTCTTGTCAAATTCGATGTACTATATTCCTAGTCAAATTTCAAAGTACAATATCAAAATTTCTCGGTATGCATTACGTTTTCGATAGTACTTTTTAAAATAAATGACAAGAGTGAGATTTGAACACAGGATCTCAACACACACAAACCAATGCATGTACCATTTGAGCGAAGAGATTTTTAATTATGCTTCTTCCAAAACTCGATATTTATACTTTTTTCGATGTACTATCTAAATGTTCAATTTTGAAAGATGTACTATACTTTTAAACAAATTCGACAGTACTTTAGCTATAAATTTCGATGTACTATTTTTTCACAAACCAAATTTATCGAGAGCGACAAAGACAAAATTTAAAACTAACAAGATTAAAAATGAATCTTGATATTTCATAAACCTTAGACAAGATAAAACCTTGAATGGAAAGGAAGATCAAAAGCACTTAAAACTTGCTAAAACAAATTTTGAACAAAACAAAAAAAATGATAAAAAACCACACGAACCAAAACTAAATCACCCCCGTGGCTCTTGATACTAAATGTCGGAACCCTATAATCACCTTCACTTCATACTTGAATAAGAAAAATAGAAAGGAGATATGATAAGAATTTTAAAGAGAGAAACAAGATAGAGAAAGTAAAGAGAAAATGAGATGGTTGATTTACTTGCACAAAATACAAATGAGACCAACACCCTCTCCACACTTGGAGAGGGGTATTTATACTTGCACCATGAGGCTTTCATGCCTATGGGCTTTCTATGGGTCGGGCTTGGGATTACTTGGGCTTTAGCCCATAACGCGTACAATATTAGATTAAATGAGCCCGATTCCCGTTCTAGCCTATTACAACATTTAATATATAAATGACCGAGACCTAATATTCCTAATGAACGAACTTCTGGTTTGACTCAATATTTTTTAGGCTAACAGAGAAGTTTAAGGTTGGTCGTTTTTACGTAATTCCCTAAAGAAATAAAGTTTTTAATATGCTTCGCGCTGACCTGTTTCTCCACTTCTTTGTGAGTTCGATTGGAGTTACCGTGGACCATGGAATGTCACTAGATTGTCATTATTAAAGGTTTTTAAAAATTAGGGCTGCAAAGTTGTTTACATGCTTCTTTGTATACGTTTTAATACATTTATGTGCATACCTCTAGGAAAATTTTAAGTCTATGCCAGCCAAACTAGAACACGTACAATTGGTTTGACCACTTTGGTCAGACCTTAGGGCCCTACCAACCCATGGTGAATTTTGTACACTGGTCAGACCTTTGACAATTTTTGCAAGTTCTTGATTGGTCAACTTAATTCGAGTAAGCTTGGTCAGACCTTGGACCCGAGGCATAAAATGATACTAAACATGCTCTTAACATTATTACATGATTACTAATGTTTTTACACGTATCATAAATCTAAGAGTTGCATCAAATGCAATTAACGCTCGACGCCTACCTCTTGCCCCACTTGTTTACGCCCTGGTCAGACCTTTGGTAATAAGTGGGGAGGTCAAGTTGGATCTTAGTCTTAATTAGTAAATTAATTGGGTAGTTAATTCTATTAAGAATGTAATTATCGAAAATACTAATTGTTTAAACTTTTTAATGTAGATGACTACCTCAGTAGGAAACAATTCGGTATTCAGGAGTTTCTTCGAGAAACAAAAACTCACTGGACCCAACTTCATTGATTGGTACAGACAACTATGTTAGGTACTTTCAACTGAAGACAAGGAAAATTACCTTGAGCATCCTATTCCTGAAGCACCTGTTGCACCTCTTGGACAGCAAGTTCCTCCTGTGGCTGTTGCAGCTCACGATGCATGGGTCAAAGGACAAAAGGAAGTTGTTGTGCTCATGTTATTTGTAACACCCCCATTTTTGACATATAGCAGCGGAAGCTAATCTGGGGTATTACTTCATGGATCAACAGACATAATCATAGAAAACTACTCATAAAGAGACGTTTTGGAAAATTTTGTTATCATTTATTTATTCATCAGAGTTTTTACAAAAAGTGGTCCTAAAATTTAGAAACATAAAGTTTGAATGATAACAATTTAGCCATCTTCAAGTCCGTGCCACACCGTGCCATAAGTTGCTCAATTACCTGAGATAAACATGCTAAAAAGGTCAACACAATGGTTGAGTGAAATTCATAAGTTTATGATAAATAATTTGAATACAAGTCATAGTGGGTTACGTTGTTATACACCCATAGTTTGTAACAATTGCATATACAATCATTATGGAAAAACAGTACTATTGCCCTAAGCTCATGATATCAATACGTTAACATGGTAATAATATATCTGGCATACAGTTGGAAAAACACTTGCATTCATGGTTTAAGCATGTATCCCCCTCGCGGGTTTATAAAGTATTCAAAAGATTTAAAATGCGAGGCTATGAACTCAGCTTAACAGGGAAATCTGATTGATGGCAAAAGTATATGAAATGAAAGTGACGGCCTGGTCACGTAACCTGAGGGTAATATGTCAAGTCTTAGTGTGATTGCTTATGTTTTTAAAACTTTATAAAGTTTAACATACATCTTACTTTGATTTATTAATTTATGGAAATATTGTATCACTGTTCGGGCTATCATAATTCAAAGGTCATGTAGTAAACGTTTGAGGAGCCAGGACACTTGAAATCGTAAATCCAGCAAACTCATCAAAACGTGTATCCAAATGAAACCCCTCACATGAAATTCCCTAGTAACGTGATACGATAAGATTTTAAGTTTCTTCAAAAGCTTGTCGATGATAAGTTACGTTAAATATATAACGTATTTGTTTTATAATGCGTCGATCGATGATTAATAATGATAAATGCGTCGGGTTTTAATAAAATCATGTCTTATAATATTAATATATATTTTTATAACTAATATAAAAATATTTCATTTTATACCTTTAAGAATGAAAAAATGGCAATATATACCCTTGGTTTATAAACTTTTACAAGTTTAGTCCTTTATATAATAAGTATATATATATATTAAACCTTTAACTTTGAAACTTGTCAAGATAGGTCCTTATAGTTATAACTTTAGGAATATGACATTTTCAGCCCCTCTAGTTATAATTTCCAAAATATTTATA
Organism: Tanacetum coccineum; assembly: GCA_026074375.1. Classification (NCBI taxonomy): domain Eukaryota; kingdom Viridiplantae; phylum Streptophyta; class Magnoliopsida; order Asterales; family Asteraceae; genus Tanacetum; species Tanacetum coccineum. The sequence continues at coordinate 132,508 of BQNB010000760.1, forward strand.
ATATATACCCCTTGTATGGGATTTATTTGCAAAACAAGTCCAAAAACCATAATAATGATATTTTTGAAATCCAAGAGAGTTTTGCAGCTTATGGCTTACTAGAATAAGCTAAAATAAGTAGAGTTTACGAGCTTATAGCTTATGAAAAGGGCTTGTGATTGAAAAAAATCAAAATGGGTATGTTTTAGGATTTTAAAACAATTCGAATGGGTTTGATGTTCAAGGCTCTTAACAAATAGTTCCTTCATGATCTAATAGAGTTTATGAACAACCTAAAATAGTACCAAAGCTTATAGGACGAGTAGAAAAAGCTTACAACTTGAAATGGGTTGAAATGGAGGTTTTTGTTTCGTGTAGCTTGGCCTTGAATCCTTAGTTTCTAAACACACCTTAGACTTCGATACTTTCTGTTGGTGCTAGGCTGAAGCAAAAGTTTTGTGGAGGAGAAGTGTTTTTTGGAATGAATGAAATGTGTTTTTGGTTTGATATTTTATAGCAAGAACTAACTTGGTGCTACGTTCTAGCTTGATGTTGGATGGCTTAGAGTATAGATTAGATTCATAGAACTACTAGGTGACTAAGGAAGGCGAGGGAGTGACTAGTGTAGGTTTAGAGTGATAGCTAGAAGTGGAAGAGATGCAGAATTAAGGGAAGACTAGGGTTTTTGGAGACTGGTGGCCAGTTGGGTGATAAGGTGGTGAGGAGGGCTTGAAAGGGGCTGGAGTGAGGTGGATTTGGTGTGACCCCCCCCCATGGTGAAAGTTGGTGAGTCTGAGGACTTGAGTGTTTATGAGTTCTATACATGGCTGTTTTTAACAGCCAAACAATCATCCGGGTAATTTGGTTGCCATGTTATCAACCGTAATTCCGAGTCAACCCAAACCAGTGAGCATGGTTTAGATATTTGAGTCCTCTACAACTTTGACTTTACATATTCAGGTGTTACAATACAAAAGCTAGAGATAATAACCCTTGTACTACAGCTTGCAGAATTTGTGCACCTTTGCCCATTTTGGCTATTACTAATTCATCCACGTCAAATCGGTGATTCAATTGCAAATGATCACAAGACATAGCACATCCTAGTGTTTTTACTTAATAGCCTTAACCTGACTGATTTTGCCTCAAATCTTATTTTTTATTAATGGATCAATTCAAAAACTATGAACTAGTTTAAAGTGATAAATAGGTTACTTTTTTATGATTTTGGTTTAGGGTTAGATGAATTAGGGTTTTGAGATTAAGGTTAATGATTTAGATTTGTTGAGGTGTAATTTCATTGGGTGGATACCTTTGTGTTAAATGGTGGTAAGATATAAAACCAGATTTAGAGGTGAGGAAATATCAATATGATTGCATGCACATGTGACTTGTACCATTGAGCGTTAGAAGTTGTAAAGGATTTTTAGGAGGGAAAACACATATTCAAAAGTTTGGCATTGTAACTGTAACACAAGCTTTTAACATTTTGTACACTTGTTTTGTCATTAATAGGGTTTTTGAATAAACGTTACGTTATAATTCTTGTGTTGGAATAACTATGTAAATGGGATGTTTAAATTGACTTACGGCATGTAAAAATATATTTAAACATAGGCTTTGTAAACATTCCGTATTTTTAGGTCTTTTACACGTTATCTATTTTACTAATTATTTACTTTTCTTCCTCGTACGCGTTTACTTTTTATTTTTTAATAGTTTGAAATCGGCTAAGTTCAAATTGATCGTTAGCGTAAACGACATCAACAATTAAATGTTTACATCAACAAGAGTTATATAGTTTTTGATGATAACTATTAAACTTGGTTCATTTTATTTTTATCGGATACATAAAGTGTATACGTTTCGCGATAAATTTGCACTCCCGAACCACCAAAACTTTCTACGCTTCAACACATACCCACATTATACCCAATACAGAAAAATTACTAAACATCACACTACATCTTCTATTTCGAAAATTCTTGCCAAGTGTACAAGTAATATATCAAAACTCTTCACTTTGGTCAAAAAGACACCATACTTCATAAATGAACACCATACTTCATTTAAAACCACCATACTTGTCTCTTTGACTCATGAGACCATACCTAAGACCAAGACCCATCACTTGAACCTTACTTTGTCTCTTTGACCATGTCTTGCACCATACTTGCATGTATACATAAGAAAGATAACTCATTCATGCATTTACACTTAGAAAAAAAATCAAACATAACCTCTCTTTTGCTCCATATTAGGCCACGGCTCAAAGCAAGCTCCCAACCAAACCCATATCAATTTTTATACAACCCATACACACCTATACACATCTATCCTAAGATATTCTAAGGTGTTTCCAAGCATTGGCTAACCTTTTTCAAGTATTAATCAAGAAAAAAAAGAAAGCTAGGGTTTTCTTTGTGTAAGCTTGGATTTTGTGGCTAAACAAGGGTTTAGCACTTTATCATCATCATCATCTCACATCTTAAGGTCCACTTGAACTCTTTATGTTCTTATAACTTTCATTTTTATGCATATGATTATTCTATTTAGCTTATATCACCATTTAGGATTATTAACATGTAAAGAGAAGTTTTTAATTGTTGTCATCATAATGTACACATTTATATATCCTATGATGTTATTGACATCATGTTAAAATAGTCACACAAGTGATTTACACTCTTGGTTATGTATAAATATGATTATGGACAAAACTAGTAAATTAGAGATTTCTTAAGTAAAGTTATGATTTTAAGTGTTATCATGGATTTGTAACCTTGGTAACTTGGACACATGAGGACTATTATGGACAAGTAAATGCTAATATAAGGATGATATATAATATATATGATATATGAGACTTGTGGTAAAATACAAAAGTGGTAAAGTATAAAGAAAAGATCAAAAATGGATTCAACAAACTCAAGCAAACATTCTGTCCAAAATTCGAATTTTTACATATCCATTTTATATTTTTATAAGATAATACATTTCACGACGATTCCGAAAAGGTAAGAAACTTGTTAAACGGATTAATAACGAAAAAGTTACGTTAAAAACGAGTTATACGTTAATAAACGAAGTCGTAAGTAAATTTTTATAAAAACATTTTTATAAAAATTATAAACAGCAAGTGTTGATATTTTTAACAAATAATACATATTTTTAGGATTCCAAAATGATAAGAATCGTAATTTTTCAATTAATAACGAACGAGTTATGAATTTCGCGAGTTTACGACAATTAATACTTTTATAAAACTATTTTTATAAAAGTTACTATTCATGACAGAAAGTTATATTTTTGTAAACCTCATAAAATTATAGAACTTTCAAAAACGAGAACGTCCTCGAAAGAATCGTTAAAAACGGAGCTATAACGAATAAAATACGACATTTACGGGTTTTACGACGACGAATACGATTTTTATAAAACTCACGTCTGATGTGAACAGTAAAAGTTACTGTTCACCAGAGGGTCAAAATATGAAAAATGTCAAATTATGATAACTCGTCCTAATACGAAAAGATGGGCATAAGAAACGTCAAAATCGGGCTTAAAACGCAAAAGTTATGCTAGTTTTACTAAAACGGTAATTATAAACGTTTTAACTTATTAAACACAATTTTACCAAAATCATTAGTTGGTGATTGAGCTAGATAGAATATCATGTGGTTATCAAAGTACTATATTACTAGGGAGTTTCATAATGAGGCCTCTTCGGATGGCGTTTCGACGAGTTGTTGGATTTACGATTTAAAGTGTCCTAACTCCTCGAACGTCATGTCATGACCTCTTTAATTATGATAGCCCGAACGATAGTACGATGTAACAACTATAAGATTATATTCAAGTACTCGGTACTTATACGACCTATGATAATTTAGGTTGCATTCGATCTTTTACGTGACGCTTTATCTGCGATATTTGGATTATCAGAACTCAAGGTGAGTTCATAGCCCCACGTTTTACATGATTTGTTTTATAAGTTTTGGGGTGAGAACATGCTTGTTTACAAATGCATTTACATGGTTGATTGCTCTTTTTACTAAACTCATTATTTTTTTCTTCAGTACAATTTCCTTCATACTTGTGAGTTCATAACCCCTTTTTACCATTAAATTGTTTTACAAACTCTACGGGGTGAATTACATTGCTTGTTTTACTTTGGACACAAGTGTTTTCAAAATTGTATGCTATCCAGATTATTGCATGAATGCTATTGCCTAAGAGCCACAATTACTGGTGCAAATCCATTATAATTACGATTACTGTATTATCTTAATTTGATAATTGTGCAATCCATTACTAATTACGATTACTGGTGCAAAATACCATTACTGGTGCAAATTCCATTATGTTTTACGTTTATGGTGCAATACGATTACGGGGCAATCATCTATAATTACGATTACTGGTGCAAATCCATTATAATTACGATTACTGGTGCAAATACGATTACTGGTGCAAATCCATTATAATTACGAATACAGCTTCGAGGTCATGAGCTTAGTGCAATAATACAAGTGTTGGACACTGTTGAATGTGTTTTCTCTTTGTTACCTTACCTATTTTGGCTTCGGATTACGTACTTAGTCCACCATTTAATTCGATTTGTGGTCCTCTTTGATTACTTCTTGGATTTACATATTCATACTTGGTTTCGGAATATAACACTTTTAAATGTTGTAACGATACTTTTCTTTCTGGAAATATTTCTTTAATTATTTCTTTATTGTTTGCTTTTTTAATTAATACTATGATTCCACCAACATTATTGTTGACGTTTTGCATGTATTTTCAGGTTAATTATTTTAGCTAGTGGAGCATTGGGTGATTCGAGTCTTCGCGCGGATATATATTTTTGAAGGCTTAATAACTTGTATACCATTCGACAAACGTCTTGACAATGTTTGCTAATACATTATAAATGAAACCTGTTGCAACTCTGATCTTTTATTAAATAGAATATGACTTTATTTAAAACGTCCATTTTAAGGTCGTTTTCCGTGACTTGTGTTTTGTGCCCTGTAGTTAGCCCCAGTGTTTACCTTCCGCTGCGTGGTCCTGGAATTTTGGGGGTGTTACATGAGGGTATCAGAGCTGAAGTCATAGAGAGAATAATAGGTCGTTTTTCAAAACTTAGACTATGACCATGTTTTTCAAAATATAGAGTCTTTCCTTGTTTTATCCGATATCCGCGCTTGCTTGCTCCCAGGTAACTTATATGCTCTCTTTTGCATCTTTACTTCTATTACATGAGTAATGAGTATTTAATACTTGGCTATGATTTCGCTCTCTTACGTCTATCTTATGACCTCTTACTATTTACCTTATATCGGTCAGATATATAAATATTGACCACTCCGATTTTCGCGTACTTCCTGATTTCTCTATATTGCTTCCTTGAAGCACCAATACTGGTATTATTATGAGAATACCCCCTTATATTGATGAGCTTTTCTCTTACACGATACCATCATTCATTTATGCCATGAGGCTTTTCATTTCGCCAATGTTACTTTAAATCTCTATTTTAGTTATACAAGTCACTCTCTCAAATCTCATGAAAACATAACACTATTTTGACAAAATGAGCATTGCATCGTTAGTCCTCAAATATACATAACTTGATCACCTATGTATAATTCAGGAAGAACCATGCCCATGCTGAGAGTAGTCATCTTTAACTTCTTATCAAGTAAACACATTTTTAATTATATCAAGTTTTGTTGTAGTATTCCTAAGACAGCGTTTACATTTAGGAATTGAATTAGTAACCATAACAACTAAGCAGGGACCTTTACTCCACCTTACTATAAAGCCGACGTCATTTTATACTAAATCCTAAGCCACGAAGCCAAGACACATCGCTAGTCGCCTTAGGACAATTCGCTATCAAATTTGCTCGACATTAGGGAAATTACCTAAATCACCTATTTCAACATTGACAACAATGCCATAGAACTTAGTATTTGTAATGACTCATAGTATGAAATCCGTAACCTAGAGAAGGAGGAATGTTATAACTAACGCTTTGAGCTGAAGGGTTCAAAATAAGCCCACTAGGAGCCGAGCCTTGGTCGCAAAATTAATATTAAACAACATAACAAATCTTGATCGAATACACCCAAGTTAAATCAATTTAGGAAGGGAATGCAAAAAGTTTACCATGCGTGGTAACGATATTATTCGAAAGGCATAAATATAAAATTAAATAAATGATAATTAAAAGATTTATTGAACAACTATCCTTTTATTATACTTTGAGATTACATAGGACATAAAGAAATTACAAGTTTGATTTCAACCCTTCCTTTATTAACCTAGTATATAGTCCTTTCAATTTTACCCGATATCCGTGCGCACATGCTCTCTCATCCCCTATAAGCTTTTTTGCCTCTTTACTTCTATTACATGGGTAACGAGTATTTAATACTTGCTTATGATTTCACTCTCTTACGTCTATCCTATGACATCTTACTATTTACCTTATATCGGTCAGTTATATAAATATTGACCACTCCATTTTTCGCGTACTTTCTGATTTCTCATTTACTCTCTCGAACACCAATACTAGTTACTTTACCATTCGACTCCGAGTTGGAACACTCTTCTTATGCTTTTGAATCGCATATGTTGTTTCGTAATCCATCATTTTGAAGGCTTCCAGTTGATGGGAGTACGACAATTAACTTGTCACCTCATACGTGTCACCTTGGAGCACCTACCTTTAGAACACGACTCTTTACGTTTATTTTGTTGATTGAATAATTCTTTACGTTCATTCTCTTTGACTACTTCTGCGTTTGTTCGGATATTCTTTATACTTGTTATGACCTATCGCTTTACAAACAATCTCGATGTCAACCTATAAACCATTTTGTTGTCACCCTATGAGCTACTTCCCGTTTACTTTATCGACTATTTCATTTCGTTATAAAACTATTTGATACATTTCCTACATCACACTATTTTGATGAAAATGAGCATTGCATCGTTGGCCCTCAAATTTACATAGCCTAATCACCTATGTATATTTGGTGCATAGACTGATTACCTATGCATTCAGGAAGAACCATGTCATGCTGAGAGTAGTCACCTTAAAACCTACACCTCTTCATCAACACAAATCCGGAAGAAATTTCTGCATCCCTTCTCTGAACCCGTACCTTCTTCAGGTGTTGCAACCTGAGCCTTGAGGACAAGGCTCTTCTAACCGGAGGAGACTGTAACATTTTGTATTTTCAGGTCATCTTATGACATCATTTATTTCGTCATTATTTCACTATTTATTTTTTTTGTCTCGTACGCGTTTACTCTTAATTCTTATTACATAATTAAATCGCGTAAGCTAAAAATCAACAACCGTAAACGGACACCAAACGAATTAAAGTTTTCATCAAACAAGCAATATATTATTTTTACGAAAGTGATAATCTACTTTTTATATTTTATTTTATTTGTTGCGTAAAACGTTTACGTTTCGCAATTTAATACATTTAGGTATACCCGAAACCACCAAAACTTTTCTACGCTTCAACAAATAATCATTTTTATTTCTAATAATCAAAGTTTATAAAACTTTAACCACACTTACCAAATGAGACGCCCCATTTAAAATAAATAAGCAAGACATACACAACTTGCAAGTATACTCTTTAATAATCAAAACTACACTTACATATTAACTTATACTTTCATATTTGCAAGTATTACTTTCTTTTGCACCAAATATTGCAAGTAAATATCTAGTTAGAAAACACATTCCATGTTTTCATGAAGTGTTCTCCAAGTTTACCAACAAAGACCAAAGACCTTCCTTAAAATCCTCCTAATGTTTTTCTTGACCAAAGACTTGCTTAAGACTTCCATGGCAATCTTTGACTAGTATAAGTTGTATATGAAGCATGTATAACTTGTAGAAAACACACACTTTCATTTCTAAAGGTGAAAAACACAAAAACTCTCTTTGTCTCCCTCTCTTAGCCACGTCCAAACCAAAACCAACACCAAATCCTTACAAAATTTTACTTATCACAATCACACACATTCCTACTATATATCTAAGATGTCCTTAGGTGATTAGAAGGGTTGGTTTAAAGTTTACAAGTGTTAAAGCAAGAAAGTTCAAGGTTAAGGTTTCACTTGGATTTAGAGTTTTAGAAGTGTTGTAAGCTTGGGTTTGTCATCTAAACTAGGGTTTAGATATTGTGGTTCATCATATTACATCATCCTAAGGTTATCTAAAACTCTTTATAACTTTACATTTATCATTTTATGTACATATATGTTCTATATAGAAAAATCACCATTAGGAAACTTTAATCATGAAAAATAAACTTACACTTGTGATCTTGATAATATGGACTCATGGACAAAGTATAGACATTATATATGTATGACATATGATATAAAAGGTTGTGGAAAACTTGTGGTATTTTATTAGATTGAAAAGTATATAAAAACAAGTTTATATAATTAGTTATATAAAAGATATAAAGGGGCTGTTTTGGTTCATATTTTGTGACAGCCATATTGTGTTTTATAAAGATAGTACGTCTCATGACGATTCCAAAAAGGTAAGAAACTCGAAAAACCGATTTATAACGAAAAAGATACGGCAAATATACGTTTTACGTTAATACCGGGTTTTATAAAATAAATTTTATAAAAAGTTACTGTTCATCAGGGACATTTATTTTTGAAAACATCATTAATATGATAGAACTTTTAAAAACAAAGACGTGCTCGAAAGACTCGTCTTAATACGAAAGCGTGGGCATAAGAAACGTTAAAATCGGGCTTAAAACGCAAAAGTTATGCTAGTTTTACTAAAACGGTAATTATAAACGTTTTAACTTATTAAACACAATTTTACCAAAACCATTAGTTGGTGATTGAGCTATATAGAATATTATGTGGTTATCAAAGTACTATATTACTAGGGAGTTTCATAATGAGGCCTCTTCGGATGGCGTATCGACGAGTTGTTGGATTTACGATTTAAAGTGTCCTAACTCCTCGAACGTCATGTCATGACCTCTTAAATTATGATAGCCCGAACGATAGTACGATGTAACAACTATAAGATTATATTCAAGTACTCGGTACTTATACGACCTATATTGGATTAGGTTGCCTTCGGATTCCTTCGTGACGCATTTTCTATTTTGAATACTTGTTGATTTCCATTCACTCAAGGTGAGTTCATAGTCTCGCATTTCAATCTTTTTAATGTTTTATAAACCCGCGAGGAGAATACATGCTCGTTTTACAAAGTGAACTTATTGATTTCTACTACGTAAGCGTTACATGATTATTTTTACTAAAGCTTGATTTGTTTACTACATGATTTGAGATCGTGAATACCTATATTTGAAACCGTGAATTTTAGACATGATTGTTTTACTTTGGACACAAGTGTTTTCAAAATTGTATGCTATCCAGATTATTGCATGAATGCTATTGCCTAAGAGCCACAATTACTGGTGCAAATCCATTATAATTACGATTACTGGTGCAAATACGATTACTGGTGCAAATCCATTATAATTACGATTACTGGTGCAAATACGATTACTGGTGCAAATCCGTTATAATTACGAACTCTGGTGCAATTCCCTTATAATTACGAATACAGCTTCGAGGTCATGAGCTTAGTGCAATAATACAAGTGTTGGACATGATGAATGTGTTTCTCTTGTCTACCTTACCTATTTTGGACTTCGGAATACGTACTTAGTCCACCATTTACTTCGATCTTGTGGTCCACTTTTAAATACTTCTTGATTTACTGAATCACTACTTGGATTTCGGAAATAACACTTTTAAATGTTGTAACGCTACTTTTCTTCTGAAATATTTCTTAAATTATTTCAATACTGCTTTTTACTTAAACCTATGAATTCACCAACATTATTGTTGACGTTTTAGCATGTATTTTCAGGTTACTATTTTGCTAGTGGAGCATTGGGAGCATTCGAGTCGCGCGGATATATATTTTTGAAGGCTTAATAACTTGTATACCATTCGACAAACGTTTTGACAATGTTTTCTAATACATTATAAATGAAACCTGATGCAACTCTGATCTTTTATTAAATAGAATATGACTTTATTTAAAACGTCCATTTTAAGGTCGTTTTCCGTGACTTGTATTTTGTGCCCTGAAGTAGCACCCCAATGTTACCATTCCGCTGCGTTGTCCTGAATTTTGGGGGTGTTACACAGGAAAGAGCGAATAAAACCATTAAGAGTTCGAGCTTTAGTCATGACTATTGGCTTGGATCTTCCTAAGCAAATCTTGAATGCTCAGACTAAAGCACGAAAACCAGAGAACATCAAGAACGAAGATGTTGGAGGTATGTTAATTGAAAATTCAAAGGATCCGGAGAAACTTAGAACGGAAAAGTTGGAACCCCGCGCGGATGGAACTCTATGCTTAAATGGCAGGAGTTGGTTACCATGTTATGGCGACTTGAGGACTGTGATCATGCACGAGTCCCACAAGTCAAAATATTCTATCCATCCGGGTTCTGACAAGATGTATCAGGACATGAAGAAGCTATATTGGTGGCCCAATATGAAGGCCGACATCGCCACCTATGTTAGCAAATGTTTGACTTGTGCTAAGGTCAAGGCTGAACATCAAAGGCCATCGGGTTTGTTGGTACAACCCGAGATACCTCAATGGAAGTGGGATAATATCATGATGGATTTTGTCACGAAGCTTCCTAAGTCGTCACAAGGCTACGACACCATTTGGGTGATTGTTGACCGACTCACTAAGTCTGCAATCTTCGTACCCATGAGGGAAACTGATCCCATGGAGAAACTGGCAAGAATGTACCTAAAGGAGGTGGTCACGAGGCATGGAATACCTGTCTCAATCATTTGTGATCGCGACCCTAGGTTTGCATCAAATTTCTGGAGGTCACTTCAGAAGGCTTTGGGTACTAACTTGGATATGAGTATTGCTTACCATCCATAAACTAACGGACAAAGTGAGAGGACTATTCAAACTCTCGAGGACTATTCAAACTCTCAAGGATATGATGCGTGCTTGTGTGATCGACTTTGGAAAGGGGTGGGTTAACCATTTGCCATTAGTCGAGTTTTCATATAACAATAGCTATCACGCTAGCATTAAGGCTGCACCGTTTGAAGCACTTTACGGTTGAAAGTGTCGTTCACCTGTTTGTTAGGCCGAGGTTGGAGAAGTTCAACTCACTGGTCCAGAGATAGTTCAAGAGACGACCGAGAAAATCATTCAGATCAAGCAGAGAATTCAGGCTGCTCGTGATCGGCAAAAGAGTTACGCTGATTTAAAGCGTAAGCCGATGGAATTCCAAGTTGGGGATAAAGTTATGCTTAAAGTTTCGCCTTGGAAAGGGGTCGTACGTTTTGGCAAATGGGGGAAGTTGAACCCTATGTACGTTGGACCGTTCAAGGTGTTGGAAAGGTTGTTGCATACAAGCTTAAGCTTCCTGAAGAGCTGAGCAGGGTTCACAATATGTTTCAGGTATCCAACTTGAAAAAGTGTTATACCGACGAACCTTTAGCCGTTCTGTTGGATGGACTTCGTTTGGATGACAAGCTTCAATTCGTCGAGGAACCAGTAGAAATCATGGATCGTGAAGTTAAACGATTGAAGCAAAGCCGTATTCCAATAATAAAGGTTCAATGGAACTTCAGAAGAGGTCCTGAGTTCACATGGGAACGCGAAGTTCAATTCCAGAAGAAATATCCACACCTCTTCACAAAGACCGCACCGTCGTCAAGTGCCGCATCTTAAGCCTTGAGGACAAGGCTCACTTAACGGGGGGAGACTATAACACCCCGTGTTTTAGGGTCATTTACGACGTCAATAAATTCACTATGTATTTTTAGTATTGTACGCGTTTGCTTTTAAATCGTAATCGTTAAGTTAAATCGCGTAAGCTAAAAATTATCGTTCAATGTAAACGGGCATCAAACAATTAAATGTTTACATCAAGCAAGTGTTAAGTAATTATTTTGAGGATAATTATTAACTTTGTTCATTTTATTTTTATTGGTTGCGTAAAGTGTTTACGTTTCGCGATAAAATACGTTTAGGCATTCCCGGAACCACCAAAACTTTTCTACGCTTCAACAAATACCCACAATTGTACCCAATACCCAAAATTTACTAAATATCATCACATATATGCATACATGGCCGGATTCAATAGATAGGAAGCAAAGATATTATCAAATTTCAATCACACTTCCTTATTTTCATGGGATGATGTCTCATTTAGGGAACAAGTAGATATATCTTCTTACTAACTCAAATAGTGAAATGGACCAAGACCAAAGACTTCCTAGATTTCCTCTACATGTTCCTTGACTAAGTCTTGGGATATATAAGCTAACAACTAGAAGAAATACACACACACTTTCATTTCTAAAGGTGAAAAACACAAAACACTCTCTTTTTCTCTATACATAGCCACAGCTCAAAACCCTTAACATAAACCATCCATACAAAATTTATTTCCAACACTTACACACATTCCTACATCATTTCTAAGATGACCTAAGGTGTTTACAAGGATTGGTTAAGCATTTACAAGTGTTGAAGCAAGAAAAGGAAGATTAGGGTTTCAAACTAATCTAGGGTTTTCTAAGCTTTGCAAGCTTTGGTTTAATATCTAAACAAGGGTTTAGATATTGTGGTTCATCACATTACATCATATTAAGGTCATCTAAAACTCTTAATATCTTTACATTTATGATTTTATGCATATATAAGTTCTATGTAGCAAATCACCATTTAGGATGCTTATCTACATGAAATATGGATTTTTACACTTGTTTATGATTTGGTAAACTTTTATATATGTTGTATGAATGTTCATATCATGTTATAATGGATGTATAAGTGATGTACAAGTATGGTTTAGGTATAAAAAGCTTATATAAACAAGTTATCTAAAATGTATACTTATGAAAGTTAATGAACAAATAAGTATGTACACATATGGATCTTGTGATTCTTGGACATTTTTGGACAATGATGGACTTAAGGACCCTAGGAATGTAAGACATGTGATAATAAGTATGGTAATGGACTTGTAACAAGGTGGTTAAGCTAAAAAGTTATAAAAACGAGTTTTAAACACATTTTAACAAAATGGACAAAGTGGGTTGTTTGAAATTCGAATTTAACATATATATTTTATGATTTTATAAAATACTACATGACACAAGGATCGTGGGCATGTAGAGAACTCAAAAAACCGATTTATAACGAAGGAGATACGCTAATTTTAAGTTAGACGTTAATTAAACGCGTTATAAAAGGAATTTTATAAAAACAAGTTATAAAATACTTTTGATATATAAGTTTTATTATTTTTCCCAGATAGTACATAATGTGATAGAAGGGAGCCTTTGCTCAAATTTAAATTTGAATTGTTAGGGATAAGGTGGCAATGTGGTAAGGTGTGTAGGGGAAGTTTGGGTGAAGTGTGTAAAGAATTTGAATTTCAAAAGTACAAGTGTGTAAGGAGAAGTGTAGGGAGAAAGCTTTGAGTGTGTGTATGTGTGTGAAATTCAAATTCAAATGAGAGTTGTGTGAGTGTAGAGATGAAGAAGATGATGAATAGGGATTGTGTGATAGAGAATGTTAAGATGTGATGGATAGGAGCCTATGTTGGAATGTTAGGGGACAAGAAGTACAACAAGTACAAGGAAAGTATAATGTGTAAGGGAATGTGAGTTGTCATGTGAAAGGATAAGCTTAAGGAGTTTTAAGTGAGGAAGGTTTAAGTGATGAGGATGATAATAAAAGGATTGATTGGGTAGATAATCACATTACCATTAAGAGAGAAAAGAGATGGGCAAATGATAATTATAGAATGGTTTATGGAAGGAATGTTTAGAGTGTGTGGAAGGTGTGAATAATCATTTGTTGGGTAGAAGGGATTAACAAATGATTAAGAGTGTTTAAGTGAGAAGTGAGGTGAGGGTGATGTATGAGAATACTTGTGGGAGTTGGTAAAAAGTTTATATAGAAAAGATGGGAAGGATCAAAGTAAGATTAACCTTCAATTACCACAAACTCAAATAGTCATCAAGACTTTAATCCATGATTATCAGCAATGAATTTGATCACTAATCACCTTGATGCAAACAAGCTAAGTGCTTTGCATCTCAAGTAAAGCATATCCCATAACGAGAAAGGATGCGTTTACGCAAAGTGACATTTGACTTAGTTTAACCAATAAGGGAGTAAAACCCGTTACATGATTAGAGACACCATAAATCCAGATTATATTCATACTAGGTTTAGAAAGAAGTTTTAGCCTTGGCTAGAAGCTTTTGATAAAAGATTTGAGTTGACATTTTGTTGAAAAATGAGAGGATTCATTTTTGCTCCTTCCTAAGTCTACACCTCATTTGGAGTGTTTCTAAATGCTCAAGTTGATTTTACATGAAGGGAAAATGTCTAGTCTAGTCTCTATGATGATTGATTACATGTTGATAACTTTTGTAAATCATTTTTGTATACATCAGAATAGAGTATGCTCATGATAAGGATCCTTTTATGATGACATCCTAGCAACGGAACAAGCTCAAGAAACCAAGAATGATGGTGAAAAAGAGAAAGGGAAATGTACTGGTGAATATGGAATCTACAACATAGGATTATTTCACTAGCGATGCTCCTAATTCTGAGTTTGCTAATTGCAATTATTGCACTCGAGCATTCAAGTGTCCTATTAAAAATGGAACCAGTTCTTTGCATAACCATCTAATTTGTTGCAAGAAATACCCTTATAGCCACGATAAATAACAAAACTATTGATTTTTTAAAATCAAGCTTTTTTCCAAGACACCGGTACTAATAGCTCAACATTTGTTTCTCGGAGTTTTAAACAAAATATTTCAGAAAAGTATTGTATTAAGATGGTTATTCTTAATGAATTTCCTTTCAAGACTCTTGAGCATGAAGGGTTTTGTGAACACATTGCAACCACAGTTTCAAATCTCGTCTAGAGCAACAATCACCAGAGATTGCATGGATTTGTATGTGTCTGAATTTGAAAGTTTGAAGAAGTACTTTGCTAAGACCAAGCTAAGAGTTTCTCTTACTATAGATTTGTAATATTTGAGACAAAACCTTAATTATATGTGTTTGACCGCGCATTTCATCGACTGATAATGGGCTATTTACAAAAGGATTTACACTTTTGTCAAGTTTATAGTCATTCTAGAGATATCTAATTGGAATATATATATATATAATTGGGGAATCGACAAGGTTCTCCCAATTACTGTCCATAATGCTAGTTTAAATCATACTTGAAAAGGAGGCTTAATATTTGGAAGAAAAGTGTGTTGGAGGGTCAAAAATTGAACATGATATGTTGTGCTCACATCTTAAGTCTTGTAGTTAAAGAAGATCTAAAAGAAGTAGATGCAACTATCACAGGGCAGCTTTGAAGTATGTGAGGTCTTCTCTAGCTAGGCTTTTACGTTTCAAGGCATGTGTTGAGAAAGTGAAAATTGATAGTAAGAGTCTTGTCTGCCTTGATGTTGAAACAAGGTGGAATTCAATGTACCTAATGCTTAAAAGTGCTATCAAGTTTCAAGGTTCTTTTGATATGTTGGAGGAATAAGATAGTAAGTATAGAACCAAAATTTTATCCTCGAAAGGCATGCATACAAAAGAAGATTGAGAGTATGCTATGTGTTTGTTACCTTTTAGAGAGGTTTTTATACCGCTACTTTGTGCGTCTCTGGCTACCTATATGTCACCAGTAACAATTACTTCAATTAAGTTAGAGCAATGATTAAAAAGAAGTTGCTTGTGGAGTTTCTAATCATTGCTCTAAACTTTGCGCAGCCTAGCATACTCCTAATATTTATCAAACTTCTTCATCATTTTGGCAGCCATGTTTCAAAGACTTTCATTCTCCACAAACATTATTTTTAATCATTGCTCTAATGCCAAAAACTTAATCAAAGTACTGTTACTGGCGAGCTAGAAATGCACAAAGTAGCAATATAAAAAACCTCTCAGGAAAGGCAACAGATACCTAGCATACTCTCAATCTTCTTCAGTAGGCATGCCTTTCAAAAATAAAAGTTCGGTTCTATACTTACTATATTGTGCCTTCAACGTATCAAAAGTAACATAAAACTTGATAGCACTTTAAGCATTATGTACTTTGAAGTTCACCTTGTTTCAATATCAAATCAAACAAGAATCTTACTATCAATTTCCACTTTCTCAACATGCCTTAAAATGTAAAAGCCTAACATAAAAAGACCTCACATACTTTACAACTCCCCATTATTCTAATGACATGTACTACTTCTTTTAGACCTTGTTTGGAGACAAGACTTAAGATGTGAGACTTAAGATATGAGCACAACATCTCATGTGCAAATACCGTAGACAAGTATCGTCTGAACTAGCATTATCAACAATAATTATTGATTGTGAGAACCTTGTTGATTCCCCAATCAAGCAAGCTCTTCTCAATATATTTTCCAAAATATCTCTAGAATGACTAAAAACAAGTTTAAAATCCTTGCATGCATAGTGTATTTCCGGTCAGTGAAATGCACGTGTGGAAACTAGAGGGGGGTTGAATAGTTTACAAGTTTGTTTTTCGTTTTAATGGTTTTCTTTTAAAAATCTTAGATTCGAGTAGTATGTTTAACCAATCAAAAATATGAATCAACAAAGTAAATATCTACACTAATGCTAAATAATAATGACAACAATATAAAGAGATGAGAGAATGAACAATCAAACCAATACACCACGATTTATAGTGGTTCGGCAACGAAGCTCTTCTTCGCCTTACTCCACTCTCTGAGTATCCTACTCGATATTTCACTATGTCAACAAGCTCCCTTCAGGCGAAGAAAACCGTTTACACGTCACTTATGTTATTTTCTGACACTAAGCTAAATATCGAGCCCTAATCTTAGCTAGAACCAATCTACCATTTCACAATCACTATACACTCACAAGATCTACACTATCAGATATACACACAATCCGAATCACACAATTACAAAATAATTACAATAGAGATTTGGTACTTAGAAGAAGAGAGGAGAGATCACTAAATAACACTTCGTTTCTTGGCGAATATGAATGTTCTTCTCTTACACTTGATAGAAGGAGAGATGAGAAGTAAAAGATTAGATCACTTGAAACAAGATCAAATGATGTTAGTGATCAAGAGATTTAGTGAGAAAAAGAAGGTTTTTAGAGAGAGAGAAATAAGTATGAAAAAATTCGTGCAAAGAGGAATGATTTTCTGTTGGGAATGGAGCAGTATTTATAGGCAGGAAAACTCAACGGTCACTGAGGGCGGTCCCGGCGGTCCCAAATATATCTAGGGGCTGTCAGGCCTATAAGGGGGCCGCCCAGTATACTACGCTCCTGTTTTTGTCTTTTTGTGAGGAAGGTTATATCTGTTATAGAACCTTCCATTTTTTGAGGAAAATTTGAATTTCAAAATTTAAGTTTTTAATAAAACTTTTTTTTAATTAGAAAAGATTTTATATAATTATTTTTGTGAAATACTTTTGTAAAAATATGATGGATAAGAGAAAAATATTTTCTTGATCACTAATCATGCTTAATGATTTGTTTGTTCATACCTTAAGTGATTACTAATCTTATAAATAGAATTTTACGATTAATAATTTATAAACGTTTAATTTTATCGTAAACGTTTTTACATTTTGTTATTATTAAAACGTTAAGAGGTCAATAAATATAAATAACGTTTTAGACATTATTTGTATTAACAATCTCCCCTTTTTTGATGATGACAAAATATAAACTCATTTTGTATAAATTTAAAAGTTACAAATTATTAATGAGTTTTTGTTCTATTCCTCCCCTTTTTTGTCGAATTCAAAAAGGATGATCGTCGAGTAGTTGTAGTAAGAAAGAAGTCGACGATACCAAGACTCCCCCTTGATGTATGCTCCCCCTCGTTTGGGGCACCAAGGGATCGATCTTATAAAAATTATTTGCTACAAAACAAAGTTAGAAGTACAAGTGCAAGACAAATATGTTTTAAGCATAACATTGAATTCAAGTCACCCAAAAGAGAGTCTCATTCAACAATCAAGAAAATCATACAATAGCAAATGCAAGTAATACATTCATACAATATAAAATAAAAATAAAGCTAATACGAGCTAAGAGACCATTAATCAATAAGTTACACTACAATCTAAACATACTTCATGAGATAGAGAAAGATAATACTACATAAGTCCTAAATGATTCATGATTCATAAGGGATGACTTTTTGAGCAAAAATGTTTGAGGTGACACATTTATGAAAAAATTTGAAAACATTTCAAGGTGGAGGTGGAAAGTGTGAGGTGATTGCGGTAGTGAGAAGATACTCAAGATGAGCAAACATGATGTTCATCTCATCTCTTAAGGTTAAGAAAAGAGTTCGGTTATGAGAGCAACATATGCATGTTGACTCATGGTAGTCATGGTAGTTGTAGTAAAGAGGGTGGCCCATGATAGGTGGTTGAGGTTGTGGTGGAGATGGTGATGGAGTATCAAGAATGTGATCAAGAGGAGTGACTGGTGACAAAGAAAGTGTGATATCCAAAGACGGATGACTTTGAAGTGGTTGAGGATTTGAAGGTCTAGAGGACACATCCGAGATGCTGTCAAGCAAAAGGTTCAAAGGTTGAGGAGAAGTTGGTTCATTTGAAGATGGTGGTAAAATTTAAAGTTTTGATTGAAAAGAAGAAGATGTGTTCTCTTGGCTTGATGAGTGGATGGAGTTTTTGATGGTGCATTTGGAGGAGTTGGAGATGAAGAGGTTGTGGTTGGAGAAGGTGTAGTGAGGTTTTTGTCATCATTTGTAAGATTAAAAAATAGTTGTTTTGGAGGTATGATGGTGAGTTTGATTTTCTTAAAACCATGGGAGGAAGAAGCCTGAGTAGAATCCATGGTAGAAAGATTTGAAGAAGATGAAGATGAGAAGAAGAGTGGGAAGGATGGCATATTTAATTAGGAAGTATAGGATCAAAGTAGAAAAGCATGAGGATTAAGATGATAGATTCCAAAAGTGGTTTAGCAAAATGCAGGAACTTTAGCTGGGCCTAAGAAAGAATAGTCAACTGCACAGAAAATCAGGTAGTCACAGTAAAATTTTCTATGACTCTGATGGCGGTCCTATATATACTTGGCGGTCCCAGATATATTAGGGGGCCGCCCCTTATTTATGGGGGCCGTTCTCTAGAGACAGGAAAATTTTCTAGTTTTTCTTGTAAATCCTGTACAGAAAAAGTTTCTTAGATTTTCTCTTTTTCAGTCAATCCTATTTCATCATGAATCATCTAATACTTAATAATCAAATTCATAAAATCAACTATCCTAAATTATATTAAAGAAACACATGTAGGCAAATTGACCAAGAAATAAGCATGCATAGTATCATATAAGTAACCATAGTGTATCAAGGTGCATGTTACCACTAAATAGCATGAGTTTAAGTACTTAAGCTTCATAAAGTAGTAAATAATATAATTAATAATTGTCATAAAGCAATTTTTCACATTACTCGCTTCTTCATGTTTCTCCATAAGTTTCTGAGACCTTTCCCGATTGACCTTAATCCACCACGATGCTCATCTCGAATTTGAACTTGACGGTTGATGATTTCGGTTTGGCGGGTATAAAATGGTTCCATGTCGGGTTCAATATAAGGTGGGTTTTGAAAAACTTAAGGAACTTCATTTGTTAACGAATTGACATAACGAATGGGGGAAGGAGTGCTTGCACGCGAGGTCCCTTCGTCATTCCCATCATCATTATCGTTAAGATGAGAGGAGGATGGTTGATCAAAGGCGGAGGAAGAAGATGTGGAGTGACGACCTCTTCTCATGCCACGATCCTTTCTAGTCTTTCGCTCTTGTTGAGCGGTAAGAGGATTCATAACACGATCGTACAAGACATAAGACACATTGTACAGGTCGGGATTTTCATTCATAACGAATTTAAACAAACGGGTTAATAACATACCATAGGGTAAAATTAACCTCTTTTGTTTAGTGACCCACTCCATTCGTTTTGCCATATAATAGGCTAGGTTGAACTTTTCAGAGTGTACAACACAATAAAGCATGTAACAAAGACACGCGGGAACATGGTCCCGATTACCCCCTGACAAAAAATATTTTCTCGGATAATCTCTTCCAAAGGCTTCAGGGTTGGCACAATTTCACGAGTTAGAATTTGATGATCATGAACATCAATTTCTTCCTCATGACGGATGAGGGTGACTTGACCTTCTAGATCAATTCGAATAGACGAAATGATGTAATCGGGAGAAGGAGGGTTGGTTTCATATGTACCATCCATAGGGACACCATATGCCAACTCGTCAAGTGACCACACGCAAGCACCCTCACAAGGTATGTCAAGAATTTGAGAAAATTCTTTAAGAGAGTAAGAAAATAATTGATTTTGAATCACAAATTTGATGAACATTTGACCTTTGTCGGAATAGTTTATTTGATATTGACTATAGAACTCAAGTATGAAACGAGGACAAATTTGGTCATTAATTTTAAGGAGACACTCAAACTCAACAAAATGAAACAAAGACCGAACATAGTTTAGATCCGCGAAGTTTTCAAAAACCACCCGACCCTCATGAATGTAGCGACTTTCAAGGTTTCTTAGTTTTTCTTTTATAGGTGAACGGTATTCATGTGATATTATTGGAATATAGTGTCTTGTATTTTTGTGATCTTCGGATGATTTGCGAGGCATGATTACTTAGAAAGAAAGTTGTTGAAGTTACATTTTAATATCATTTACTTGTAGTATTGTTTGGATATAGTTACTAGTATGTGCCTAGATGTGACGAATGTGGAGTTACGATTAACTCGACCTAGAAACAAAATCCTAAGAGTTAACCCAAACGCTCCTTAATTTGATTTTGCTCATCCAAACAAGTCAAAATATACATATGAATTATGTATCTCGAAATTTGTTCATAAGATCATTATACATGTGTTTGAAAACGTTTTTAGGTTGTATTAACAATGCATAACAACAATTTTATTATGTTCCTAACGTGAGTGATTTGAAAATAAAATTGGGATTTTGGTTCAAAATTAATTTTTCGACAAACTTACTAATGTATGCAAATCCTATGTCTGAGGGAATCATATT
Source organism: Tanacetum coccineum (assembly GCA_026074375.1). Taxonomy (NCBI): domain Eukaryota; kingdom Viridiplantae; phylum Streptophyta; class Magnoliopsida; order Asterales; family Asteraceae; genus Tanacetum; species Tanacetum coccineum. Next base: position 153,707 of record BQNB010000760.1, read on the forward strand.
AGTTATACATTGTTTCCTAGTAGCTCTATTTGTATAGAATTGAAAGAAAAATGAAAAATCCCCAATTTCAATTTTAGTGTTCATCATGTACCCTAGACTCAAATTGAAAGAAAATAGATGAAATGACTTACAATTGATGATCTTTATGATGTTGTGAATGATTATAGGTATTGATTTGATCTTCAATTAGTGTTTTAATGGTTGATTTTGATTTTTGGGTTGTTTTTGGTCGTGTTCGTCGCTGCAGAGGAGAAAAGGGGTGTTTGTTTTTTAGTTTTGAAATTTTTTGACTAAGTGTGGAAGATATGGGTTTGTTGTTGGCGGTCCCATATTGTCAGACGGTCCCAAATATAATGGGAGGCCGCCGGGGATATGGGAGGCGCCCTTAGCGAGGGATTTTAGACTTAGTTTTGACAAAAAAAATTACAAAGAGGAGTGACATTTTAATTTGTATTTCGCTAATTAAAAATGTTTAAAGTACTTCAGATGAAGTATTTAAGTTGTCACGACACGGAATGGAACACGGACTAGAATCGAGACTAGAAGAAGGAGAAGCGGACTAACATCGTTTATAGAATGTGTTCCATCATTCCTAAACAAAGACGTAGAAAATTAAACGATTCACGTTTAAAGGGTTTAGTAAGGATGTCGGCGATATTATCGACGGATGGTACTTTTTCGATGGAGATATGTCCTTTCTGGACATTATCACAAAGAAAGTGATGACGTATTTCGATGTGTTTAGTACGAGAATGTTGCACCGGGTTTTTGCTAAGGTCAATTGCGCCTTTGATGTCGCACATGATAGGAACGTCGTCGAGTCGTATGTCGTAGTCGATGAGAGCTTGTTTTATCCATAGTGCTTGTTGACATGCCTTTCCAGCGCTTACGTATTCGGCTTCGGTAGTGGATATAGCAAGAGCGGTTTATTTCTTCGAGAACCAAGATGTCAAACAACATCCCACGAACGTACAAATACCGCTAGTGCTCTTTCGGTCCACATAATCTCCCGCATGATCAGAGTCGACATATACTACGATTTCTATGTCGGTCCCCTTAGGATACCATAATCCTAAGTACATAGTGCCTTTAATGTATCGGAAGATACGCTTAACCGCTTCAAGGTGAGAGGTTTTGGGAGCCTCTTGGAAGCTGATTATCTTAGAATAACACCTTTACTATATATATAAATATAAATATAAATATATATAATATAAGAATTATCTCAAAGAATCAATAATAAGAGAGTAAGAATTCCGTAAGGCTTTTTGAAAGGATAATCACTTTTGACCAAAGCAAAATCCTAAAAACCTTCCCGGGTCGTGTCCCGACGAGGTGTGAACGGAAAATCGAGGTAACGTGTGTGGAATAATGCTTGAATAATCACAAATTTAATCAGGTTTTCTATTTCTATAAATAAAATACACAAACAAGTAAAGGCAAAATAAAAACGAAAGCAATTAAAGCCTAAACACGAAAAACGTTAACGGGATTCAAATCCCGTTTTTTAAACAAACAAATTCTACAAATTTAACCCTACGAAAGCAAAATTAATTTTTATATGTCCTAAATGATAAAAGAAAATTTTAAAAAAAGAATTATATTTTTTGACTTTTATATATTTTTATTATGAATTAAAAACGGATTTAATCTAAAAAATTAATAAAAAATACTAAACTAATTTGGAAAATTCTGAAAAATTGGTGAAAAATACTTTGCACTATGCTAAACCTAAGAAAAATAAGACGGGGTGAACAACTTATAGGAATAAGCTGTTATTAAGCTGAAAAGGGCTTATAGCTTGAAGGGCCAAAATGTGGTTAAGTACCTAAGTTGTGCAAGTTAAAACGAAAAAGACCCAAGGGCACGAGTGGTGGTGTGTGTTGTGTTAAATATGTTGGTTGAGTGAGGTTGAAGTCAGGGTTTCGAGCCTTGCTCACCCCTGATTTCCCTCAACTCCCAACATATTTTTTTTTGCAAATTTTTTTTAAACAACTTTTTAAATAAGCTAAAAATAAGGACTTTCTGTAAAAACAACTTTTCTAAAAAGCACAAATAAGCACAGAAATAAGCTAAAAATGTGACAGAATGCTATTTAAACTAAAAGGCTAACTATTTGATGATTTAAGACTAAATAAGCTAAGGAAATGATCAAATAAGCTAAAAGATATATTAAGCTATACCTATCAAGCAACTAAACCTAGAAATAAGCTAAAACAACTAAGCTAAAAAGCAATGAAAAGGCATAAAAGGCAGATTGCATTTAAGAGCTTAAAAACACTAGTGTTAAACTCAAATTTGCAAATAAGCTTCTAAAAGCTTAAACTAAAGTCAAATAAGCTACAAGCAGCTTCTTCCTATCATAATAAGCCACTCTAAACACGAATTAAGCAAATACAATAAGCCATAAGCTTAGAAAAGCAAATAAGCTATTTGACCAATCAATACTGAAAACAGATAAATGAGGCACTTTTGGGCTTGATTTTACGCCCCTTAATGGATCCTTATGGCTTAAAGGCTCATCAAAACTTAAAGCTTATACAATAAGCTTCTAAAATCAGCAAAGAGAAATGAGTTTGAAACTCAAATAAGCTGTTTAAAAGGCTTATGAAAATTGTTGTGACACTCAGTGTATGCTGAGTTTTTTCAGTTTTTGAAAAGACAAAAGGCAAAGTTCAGGCCTAATTTTAAGCTAGTGAAATAAGTTTAAAATCTAGAATAAGCTAAAACAGATTGACAACTAATGAGCTTATGCTCTTAAATTCAGACTTTAAAAATAGCTTTTAATAACCTAAATTTGAGATTGAAAAGTGACTTTTCAAGACTTTAAAAACTAAAACATGATCTTGACAGTTTTTACTTAAACTTAAATTGCAAATGCCACACTTAACCACTTTTATTCTACTGCATTTTTAAATTCATAACAAGCATGAAATTGACACCAAATAGCACTTAATCAAAATTAAACTAATTAAGCTAAAGTAAAAGACAAAATTACCACAAATTCAAAACACACATACAAAAAACTTTGAAAATAAGTTTTAAACCTTAAAAACTTTTGGAAACTGATAAAAAGTACTTAAAAAAAACTTGTTGAAGTTAGATAGATGACCCAAAACCATTTTTAGCTTGTTTTGACCCATTTTGAACCTTAACCCAAACACCCCTTTAACAATCCAAATTCTATTTTAAGCTTCAAAAAGACTGATATAAGCTAAGGTTTTTAAAGACAGATTAATAACAATGAATATTAAGCAATAATAAGCATAAATAAGCAAAGAAATAAGCAGTAATAAGCTAAGAAATAAGCAGAACAGTAAATAAGCTTTAAAACTTGAAAATAAAAACTTACAAAAGCCCATGCTCTAAACAGGGAAAAAGTGCTTAAATAAGCTGATCTACAAGCTCTAGCTTGTCAAAGACAAGCTAGTAAAACCCATAAGCCCTTCCTTTTCTGCCTTATCTTCCAAATGAGCTTTTTGAGTGAATTTTGGTAAAAATGGCTTAAACACTAATAGTTATAGAAAAACTTGTAGTGTTTAAGCAAACAACTTAAGTGTGAAATAAAAAGAACTTTTGTGAGCTTGTCAAACGTTTTTCAAATCTTAAAATGCATTTAACTCAAAAACAGGATAAAAACATAAAAACTTAGATTTCATTAAACTTCAAGAAAAACAGTACAAGGTTTCTTTTAATAAGCTAAAAACATTAAATATAAGCTAAAAATTAAAACTAGATTAAAACTACATGCCTCAAGGGCTTACAAAGGGACCTATTTATATAAGAAAATTCAAAGTCTTGGGTCTTCAATGTGCTAGTTATGTGAGTGAGCCAGGAGGTGTGCTTGTTGTGTGAGTAACTTAAAATCATCATCTAAGCCGTCCAATTATCTTGTTCACCAAGCCAATCAATCTGAGCCATTGAATCTTTGTCTTCATTCTTTGACGAATGGGGATTTAGAGGATTGCCAAGGTGGCTTTGGTTGTTTATGAGGTGGGGTGGAGATGGGATGGTGACATATTTGTTTTGGGGAGCAGGGTAACAGGTTTTAGGGAGTGGGGTAGAAGATGATGAATAGTGCCAAAAGTTTGGCGGGAAAAAGGGTTTTGGGTTTGAAGATAACGGGGTTAATCCCCTGTTTTTGTTATATGTTTGCACCGTTAGTCCTTTTGGACTGACGTTGTTAGTCCTCGAGGACTAACGGTGTAAGGGTGTTAATGAGTTTATGGTGTTAAGTGAGATTGGGCTTAGTAATTGGGCCGGGTAAGTATATATTTGACTTTGGGCTTTTTATGGTCTGCATAATGTTTTAATGGGCTGACCCGGCCTATTAGATGAGTACGGGTTGGCCCATTTAACATTTCTTCGATACTGGCTTCATCTTCGACTTTTGACTTTGAATTGGTTGACTTTGACTTTGACTTTTTGACTTTTTCACGCTCTTTCCATTTCGTGCTCGGGTTTGTCGTTTTGGCTTCGTTTTTGTCATTTTCTTAGATATCCGTTACCTGCACAATATAAATGAAAAAACACACAAATACAATGTATTTTTGGTATATTTTGGTTATTTTAGGCACGTTTTTATAGGCAAAAGG